>JAYXIM010055599.1:0-11801 GCA_037575425.1 Anastrepha fraterculus | reverse complement strand
CAACTATGAAATTATTTTCTGGTAAATAGTTCAATGGCGCCTATTGGTGTCTATTTGACGTTATCTCGAACTGATCCTTTGCAAATAAAAGTAAAATAAACACCAAAATGAAATGAATACCTACTCGTATGACAGCAAGGGCCTACTGTATTTAAAATTTATTTAATTTAAATGAAAAATTATTTTAATACGAACTATTTATTGTTTTAATTACTGCTTTAAATGCTTCTTTATGAGTTTATTGTGAATAAGTTCCCCTCTGGCCTCTTCCAATGGAGTTAAAGTCAAAAATAGCATCCGGTGCCGAGCGCCGTAGAAGGCGAAACTCTGTAGGGACAACACATCTTATTCGAACGGAGTCCAATGCAGGCCACTTACTTTGATTTTTACTTACTACTCAATTTTTTTTGCTCTGGTTTTACAGCCGTCGTATAAATATTGAGATTTAGTAGTGGAGAGTAACAAGTGGTTAAATATCTACGTACAAATTTTGAAAATTCACTTTTGAAATGATGAAAGGTTTGCGAAAATTTCGTTATCTTGTGTGGAGATGATGTGGATTGCGCACGAAAATAACCCGATTTGAAGGTGTTGAATTCTTTTGGAGGCTTTTTGAAGATAACAGGTCTTGAACTTTACATACGAAATACTATAGCCTTAAACTTTTTTTCTTCTTGATGGACGCGATAACAGCTTAAGCGAATTCAGCTAAGTTTAATAAAGCGCACCAGTCGTTTCTTTCTCATGCTGGCCGGCGCTAGTTGGGCACTTCAAATGAGGCCAAGTCTTTCTCTACCTGATCTTTCCAACGCAAAGGAGGTATTCCTCTATCTAAACTACCAGCAGCTGGTACCGGATCAAATAGTTACAGAGCTATAGCGTTTGTATCTTTTCGGACGATATAACCTAGCCAGCGAGGTCACTTTCGCTACCGCTACATTGACTTTATATTATATTTCCTTTTTTCTTTCTCTTTTTATCTTTTTTATATATCTTTTTATTTTTCGTTCGATTTCTTTTTCTTTTCCGTTTACTGCTTTTCCTTCTCCATTTCCAGTTACGTTTCCTCTCCCTTCTCCTTCTTCTTTTCCATCTCTCTTCTCTCCCCCTTTTTCTTTTTCTTTTCCTTTTTCTATTTCTTTTTCTATTCTTTTCCCGTTGGCGCTTCATGTTCCTCCTCCTTCCTAAATATTCTTTCTCTCTTTATCTTTTTCTATCTCTAATGCCGGAGGCTTCAACATCCGGTCTGAACCGGCTATACCGTAGCTAGGGATTATGATTGAATCGCGCATAGTCTTCAGAGAGCTCGCTGTGAAATTCAGTATGAAAGGCGCCGTACTTACATATGCTCTAACAGGGTTGCCGCCGTGTCGGAGTATGCAATTCGCTTGATTGCGGAAAAAATTCCACTGGATATATCCGAGCACTTGAACTAAACCGTCTCAATCCAAGGCGAAATGCAAAACCAGCAAAGGACCAAAAGTTGGAACAGCGAATTACGTCACTTAACGAATGGCAGCGAAGATGGAATCTTTCTTCTAAAGGCCGCTGGACACACGAACTTATCCCTAAGATACGGAGAAGTGGATTACTTCCTCTCTCAAATGCTGAGCGGACACGGCTGCTTCCAGTATTATCTGCATAGGCTTGGTCTCTCCCCTTCACCACACTCTCCTACTTGCCCAGAGAAGTTTGAAGATGCGCGACACGTACTCTTGTCCAGCCAAGTGAGACAAATGTAACTAGCACTATTTGCATTTCAAAACATTGCTGGGATGCTACAGTACATGCAAATTTGCCAAGCAAGTATTGCGTACGCTACGCAAGCAGGACGAAGAAAGGCGAACAATAATGTTGTTTCAATATTGGCAGCCAGAGCTAAATAATATCGATGCCCTGGACCGTGTCTGATCACACCAAACTTCCCGACAAGTGCTGAATTGAACATGAAACAGTGTTCTAGAGGAGGTCGACACAGACATATCGACGGAGGTCGACACAGACATACGGACGTTTGAGTTAACGACTCACGACCATATCATACACAGACAAGACGGTAATGCACATGACATTTCCGCACATTTCGGATTTCCAACTGTTTCATAACGAAACTAATGGAGACTATCAGCGCTTTATATCCTCGATATGTCATAGGTAGAGAGCCTGGACGCAGTTATGTTTTGTGGTTGGAATCTCGATGTAGTGCAAACGCGGTCCCGGGGTGGAAGTCAGCGGAAGAGGGAGGGAGGTCTGTTTTAGTGGGAGCATGCTCCCCTTATAGAATGTTTCTAACATTTTTATCCTCCCCTTTCCAAAAATAAAAAAAAAATACTTCTATCTCCATCTGTACTTGTAAACTAATTTCTTTCACTTTTGCAGGTTTTCCCGGAAGGGTGCATGTGTCCATTTATATACATATGCATATACATACATATATATATGAATTCACACACTCAAAATGCCCATATGTTATGACGTATTGTTCATAACTTTATAACTGCTACTGGCGCTGAGGATGCCGCTTCACACTTGCCACTTGCCACTTGCTACTTGCCACACATGCCGCCGTCGGCGTAAGATGTGCCTTCTTAGTGTCTGCCGTTCATATCACCTCGGTTATGTTTCGATCGGGTTGTCTATTGATGATGTGCTTTGCCTTCCGATACGTCAGCGCCAGACAATCTGGCACAGTCAGCTTTTGTACGTGCTCGGTAGAAGATCGAACGTTTTAAAATTGACTTACATACGCGTACATAGTAGCCGGACGAAAGTATATGAAACTGTCAGAAAATACATAAAAACTTTACAATTTGAATTTTGTGATATTTTTACATCTAACAAAAAGATGATAATTTTTTTACGTGAAAATATGTGAAGTTGAGTTGAAAAAAATGTTTAACAATGAGCTTAAAATAAAAACATCATAACAGCATAAATCTAAAATTAATGACTTTAAATTCGGGCAAAAAATAGCTAATCAAATTTGAAGTTAAGAAAAAAATCGTATAAAAATGTAGAAAAAATTCTAAGTGTGAAAATATGAAACCTTATCCAAGGACTTAGCAAAGGCAAACACGAAGGCAATAATTAAAAAAATTTCAGCCAGCTGCAAATTTTTCGCTTATAAAAAAAAAAAAAAAAAATTAAAAATAGATGAATGTGGCTCAAACCAAAAAATTGTTGAGCAAAGGAGAAGTTTTTTATTCGCTTACTTACGTCCAAGTTTGGACGGTGCTGAAAGGTGCGAATCAAATGACGGAAATCATTTTAATGTGTTTTTGTGAATTTCCAATGGAAAACATGAACTTTTTTTCCAATTTCAATTAACATTGAAAATGAAAAGCGCTAAGTTTATAGAAACGCGCTATTGTTTTTTTTTGTTGAAAGTGTATTGCAACTAAGATTTTTTCAAGCTCAGATAAAATTCTTTCTTTTAAGGAATCTCTTTTATTTTTTATATCAATTTTAAGTTCCTGTTTGGTTCTACAATAAAATTGTTTGTTTGTGGATTTTTGAAAAAATGTTTAACATTCCTGACAGAAATCTCAAGTTTGCTTAAGGCGACAGATACCTGTAAACGGCCAAGAAATCAAATTATTTTTTTCAAAATTGGCATAAGTTTATTTATAAAGGGTGGGTAAGTTTTAAGGGCCGGTGTTGATTTTGAATAAAGTACAATTTTTTTAGGAAATTATTGTCATTTCTCTTTATTATGATAATATTGGTATAGCTCAACTACGTCTGGAACAAAATATCGGCCAAATAACCGCCGCGGCCTTGGCGGCACACCTCCATCCGATGGTCCAAATTTTCGATGACGCTGAGGCATAGTTGAGGTTCTATGCCTTTTCTTTCAAATAACCCCAAAGAAAGAAGTTCAACGGTGTCGTTGACGTTTACGTGTGGTTCACATTCAACATCGGCCCTTGAAATTTGACCACCCTTTACATTAAAGTAATATACATTTTTTTTTTTTTTTTTAATCATTTAAAGTAGCGGATATACACTCAATTCTTCCAGGAACGTCGCAGGAGGGGTTCTCAATCGGCGAGCATTGTAGCATCGGCGTCAGAAAAATCAACAATTAATTTCATAATTTCTATATGAATTTAAAAAAAAATTGGGAAAAAAATTCGCGGAATAAAATGCTTAGAAAAAATTTTAATTTTGGGGCGAATTTTCCTACTATTTTTGCTTCGAAAAAATTATTATTGTAAACTTGTAAATTCACATAGAAAGTAATATCATAAAAAAGAATTGTGTGCAAAATTTTAGGGAGAGCGGTCAATAACTTTTCAAGTTATCCTGTACGCCAATTCGAAAAATATAGTTTTTAGAAAAACGCGTCTAAAGTTTGAATACATGAAAATTCATCTCCCAGCGCTCCAACGCAAAGAATAGAGTCGTCACGGTTGACGATCTACATATAATATAAGAAATACTTACTCTGTGGGCAAAAAGTAAGGTGAATTTATTTGTCAAACTTCGCGGGATCAAAATTTCGCTCTAGTTATTTTTTTCATGAGTTGGCAGCACTGTTAATAACATCTGGGCCAACTTTCATGTGAATGTCATTATAAGTAATATATTTACGCTTGTGTTTACCAAACGATCAAGAGTGCATTTTTCGATTTTTACAATGTCTGATTTGATTGAGCAGAGAAGTGCCATCAAATTTTGTTAGCGGAATGAAATTTCGGTTGCGGAAACGTTTAGCATGTTGCAGAAGGCATTTGGTGATTCGACCATGTCGCAGAAAAATGTTTATAAGTGGTACAAAGACTCCAAAGAGGGTCGAGAACGTGTTGATGACTTGGAGCGCTCCGGACGACCATCGACGTCAACAGATGACCAACACGTCAATAAAGTGAAGGAGTTAGTGCTCAAAAATCGTCGGTTGACTGTTAAAAACCTTACTGATATGATCGGAATATCAGAAGGATCTGTGAAAACCATTTTGAAAGACCATTTGGGCCTACGAAAAGTCAAATCTCGTTTGATACCGAAAACTCTCAATTTCTTGGAAAAAAGTCGTCGCGTTGATGTGTGTGAAACAATGCGGACAAGCTCAAATGCATCATTACGGGAGATGAGACTTGGATTTATGCTTACGACCCTGAAACAACCGACCAATCAAGCGAATATCGTGCTAAAGACGAGGCCAGACCGAAAAGAGCACATCAAAGTCGTTCAAAAATAAAGGCCATGATGACAGTTTTTTTCGATTTTCGTGGTGTGGTGCACTATGAATGCCTTCCACCTGGCCAAACTGTTAATAAGGAATATTATTTGAGCGTTATGCGTCGTTTACGTGAAGCAATTCGTCTGAAAAGACCAGAATTATGGGCCAACAACTCTTGGTTTTTGCATCACGATAATGCACCGTCTCACCGTGTGACTTCTGGCTATTCCCAAAACTCAAGAGACCACTCCGGGGAATGCGTTTCGAGTCGATTGAGGAGATAAAAGCTGAATCGAAGAAGGTACTGATGCCTATACCGGAAATGGACTATTTGGCATGTTTCGGGGATTGGAAAAATCGTTGGCATAAGTGTATTTCATCGAGAGTGGATTATTTTGAAGGCGATGAAATTGATTTACAAGAATAAATAAAGATTTTTCATTTTACAACCAAATTCACCTTACTTTTTGCCCACAGAGTAAATTTACTTTGTAAAATTTTTTTTGACATATTCTTAAAGGATTATATAACATTTTATGAAAAAAAAACTTTTTTTCGAAATTTTACAGGTATCTGTCCCTTTAAATTTCTCTTTCTAGGTTCACACATGAATTTTTCCAGACGCTCTGAATCCCATTTCTGCAGAAGCTTCCTGAAAGTTGTTCACGATTCTGATATAATCGGCACTCAGTTCGTTCCTTTTTTCGATTTCCAACAAAGAAATGATTTTTTCTCTGCTTAGTAATTTTTCTCTACATTCGGTGATGTTTCTCTACTTAGTTTGAACTTGTGTGAAACTTGCCATTTACTTCTACACCTGCGCTAGGAATCATAATTTTAGGTGCAACCACCACTGGAATTTTAATCAGAATTTGTTGCCCGTTTTGAGGTGGATTCCTTTACTATCTACGAGTAGAATGTGGCTAAATGAACTTTAGATCCCCAAAGTGAATACATTGCGTAATGTGTGGCAGGAGTTGTCTGTGAAATATTCTGGAAGTGATTTTTAAATAATCCTTAAAAAGCTAATACAGTTTTCCAACCATCCTTTTCCATAACCAAAAATTTTTTTTTCTTTTGTTTTTTCTTGCTGTGTTTAGTTCGAATTTCTTGAAAATTCTCTTCTTTGCAATTTTAACACATTTTTTTGTTGAATTAAAAAGCTTAGAAAAATAGATATAAATTTCAGATTTCTTCCAAAAAATGTTTCGTACCTCCTAAGAGCGCTTCCATATTATTTCTATAAAAAGTACAAATATTCTTATTTTCAAACTTAAAAATTGATTAAAAAGTAACTGAGCGAATAATTCTTTAGCGTGAGAAATCCTAAGAAAAATATTATTTAAGACTTAGTTACGAATGTTTACCTATTAGAAAAATTTCAAAAATAGTTGCTTGAATTACATAACCGCGTTTTAAACTCTCCTAAAACTGATGAGAAATTGAATTATGAACAAAACTGGTCGCCTGAAATATTAGGAAACTAATTTCCGACAAATACCCATTGACCCATTTAGAGTGCTCCCATCGAGTCCAAATGTATGACCGACCCCCACTAGCTTTGGACGGAAATTTAAGAAATTTATTTAGTCAGAACATATGTAAATGGAAAAATTAATTTAAGTGAGTTATAGAAAAGAAACTAAAAAGTTCGACCCAAATTGGGGGGCATCAGAATTCGTTTTAGAGGTATGGTTCCTTCGGCAAAGTTTCTTATTTTGATCCCAAGAATATGATTTTCACAGAGCAATGGGTGATTTTTTTGCCTCCCCACAAATCGACCCGGCCTACTATATATATATATGTATTTAGATATGTAGGAATAGAAGTACATATATATAAATTATATAATATAATTTAAAGTCCTTCCCATATTCCAGATGTTTCTCCATATTTGTTACATATGTATGTAGATATATGTACGTAAGTATGTACACCCGAATACCTACGCTCTATTCCAAAGGAAGCCGAAAACGTTTGTAAAGAATAGTACTTATGGAGGATTTAAGTAGCTTTAACTATGGCGTCACTATTCCTACTATGGTTTATTCTGTGGTATGTGGAAAGTGAGCTTAAAGCAAAGAGCTTTGATTAAACTTTATCTTGAACTTGGTAAATCTTGCACCGGAACGTCCCAATTGCTTCAAAAAAATCCATCGGTTGGCTAGAAGTTGTAAGTGAATTTCTAAAAAAAGGCAAAATATTTCATTGCACACATTCGCATCGTTCACTTGAATTGACACCCAGCGACTATTATTTATCTCCGAAACTGCATTTGGCAAGAATCGATTGAAACCATTCAGCCGTAATCCAAGCAACATCCGTAACACGTTTTTTTATTTTTTTAGCTTTATTCATCAACGTAATTTTCATCAAAAACAACGAAATATGTATTTCATTACCATTTTTGTGCGAGCGTAGAACGATTTATCTTTTGCCCCAAATAGGCCTCATGTACTTTTGCCATTCTTTTGATTGACTCGTGATACGGCGTTTCTGATCAACAGTGCGCAAACGCGGCACCCACTGTGAATAGAACTATCTCATAGTAAAATGCTCATGCAATTTAAAGCCAACACCTTCGTTTGATTCTTTACGATTCAGCTAACTCACGCAGCTTCATTTTTCGTTCATTCAAAACGTTTTGTGGATGTTTTTGATGTTTTCTGGTGTTACTGCCTCATTTGGACGTCCACTGCGTTGTGCATCATCGGTGTCTCTCCGCCCCGAATTCTTCGTTTTATTGTTGTTTCTGATGGAGCGAAGTCCCCATAACACTTTTATAGCCATTGCTTTGCTCGAACGGTATTTTTTCCCATCAAGAAGCAGTGCAAAATTAGCACACAAAATTAATTTTGATCCATTGTTTTGAAAATAACAAAAGTAGCGTCACTCTTCGCATAATAACTCACGATAGAATATCACGAAATTTTGACAGCTGCCTTTATAAAGTTAGTCCTAACTGAAAAAGAGGTGAATGCAATAAAACTAGTGCCATCTATGTGTTTGGCCTGGGATTTTTCACCCCATGTGTTACGTACTAGCTCCTTTGTTAATTTGGGAAATCATACAAAATTTTGCCTCCAGAGCCAGAAATCAAATATGTGGATTAATAAAAAATATTTCTCTCAAATTACTATAAACTGCTTGTTTCTGTACATGTCTTTTTGCACAGAGGGTATATATACAAAGGATATATATATATTCTTATATTATTCTCATACTGTTGTTGTATTGCAATATTTCTACCCGCCTCAGGACAATATGCGATGGAGCAAACCAACTATGCACCCAGTGTGCTTTTAATACGCGCCCAAGTCGGGAGTGTGGAAACAAATTTTTTAACTTGTGTTGTCTTACGTGTCTCACATCGTGAAAAGTGACATTTTAAACAATTTTAATTGGACCATATACATGTATGTAGCTCCATATTAGATAAAGTAATAAATAATTGAACAAATTGAACAAAATTAAATATAACTGCGAGTGCACTTGAGTAAAATAAAGCTGAAGAGAATATTGTCATCTAATGATACTGGATTTTAGATGCTGTAACAAACTACGGTAAATGCTTTCAGAAAACAACAACAACAACAATAGAAAAGGTCGAGGAACTTCTGGAGCATTGTGCATACATTGTCTATACATTTCATCGCGTACAGTTTTACCTTTCCGAGTGTGAACTGAACTAAACGCAACTAACTAAACGAAGGCCCTTAAAAATGTGCGCAATGAACATAAATTCGTGCTATCGAGATCGGTGTGGCGTCATAAATTGTAATGTTAATTAAACGTAAGTTGGCACCTTAACTGCAAATTTTCACGACAAACGACAAACGGCAAACAACGGCAGCAACAAGACAATAACAACACCAACACCAACAAACAAACAAACAATACAAGGGTAACTGTTTAAGTGAGAAAAACAGAAACAAAATAAGAACTAAAAACATGTACCAACAACAATGCAAGAGTGAACATTACAAAGTCAAGTGAATATTGAATCAGGATCCTATGAGCACACGAACAACGAACGGATAGGCAATGGGGAATATGTAAACAGGAACTGACTGCAGTTAGGAGGGCTGAACTGTTATAGCATCAAAAAAAGAAAATTAAATAAAGACAACTAAAAACTGGAACTAAATGAAAGGAGTGCCTTGTTGAGAGCAGTATTAAATGAAAACCTAAGATGAAAAATAAAATGAAATAGATTTAAAAAAATATAATAAAATAAAAAAATAAATAAAATTAAATAAAGTGATAGAAAATAAAACCAAATATGATTAATTAAAAAATTAAAATAAAATGACCTAAGAAAAATACAATAGAAAAATTTAACTAAAATGAAAATGAACTGAATAAAAAATTTATTTAAATAATATTAATGAAAGTAAAATGTCGCGAGATAAAGTGAAAATATGTTCATTTAAAAATTAAAATACAACAAATTGAACTAAATTAAAATAGTAAAAGAGCATTGAAACCATAAATAAATAAATAAATTAAAATAAAAAAGATTAAAAAATAAAAATAAATTAATAAAATGAGCTAAATAAAAAAATAAAATACAACAAATACAACAAAGTAAAAGGTCACGAAATCAAATAAAATGAAGTAAAATAGTTTAAATATGTTTAAATAAAATAAAATAGGATTAAAAAAAAAGAAATAAAATTAAAGTAAAACCAAAGAGACAAAAAATAAATAAAAAAATAAAAAATATATTCAATTAAAAATTAAAATACAACAAATTGAACTCAAATAAAATAATAAAATAGCATTGAAACGAGAAATGAATAAATGAAACAAAACAAAACAGAATAAGAAACAAAATTAATTTTTAAAATGGCCCAAATAAAAAAATAAAATACAACAAAGTAAAATGTCACGAAATCAAATAAAATAAAACAAAGTAAAATGGCACAAATTAAAATAAAATAAAATAATAAAACAGAATAAAAACAAGAAATAAAATTAAAATAAAACGAAAGAGAGAAAGAAAATAAATAAATAAAGAAGATGAGCTAAATAAATAAAATAAAATTGTGGAATGTCAGGAAATAAAATAAAATTTAATTAATTACAAAAATTAAAATAAAGCAAACTTAAATGATGTAAACTAATAAAATAGAATTAAAGCAAGAAATAAATAAATACAATAAAATAAAACAAAGTGAAATACAATGAAATAAAATAAAATTAAATTAAAATAAAACTAAAAAGAACAAAAAAAAAATGAGCCAAATAAATAAAAAAAAACATGTAAAATGTCAGGAAATAAAATAAAATTAAAATAAATAAAAAAATTAAAATAAAGCAAATTTAAATGATGTAAAGTAATAAAATAGAATTAAGGCAAATAATAAGTAAATAAAATAAAAAAAACTAAAATAAATGAAAATTAAATGAAATGGAATGAAATAAAGTTAAATTAAATAAAAAAAAAAACTTAATTAATGCAATAAAATAAAATAAAGTACAATTAAATGTATTAGTAAATAAAAAAATAATAATAAAAAATAAATTAATTTAAAAAAAATATAAAATCAAGTAGAAGTACAAAGCTCATAGCGTTGTTTCGCCTTGTTAATCTAGTATAACAAGGCGAAACCTAAGGTTATACTATAATCAGATATACGAGTACACCTAATTTAAGGTGTTGGGGTAGTCAGAGGCCCGAAAAAATGATGATGTTCAATAATTTTTTTGATAGCAAAATAAAGCAATTGTATTTTACAAAAATAAAAACATAGCATTAATACATCATGTTGACATGACTTAAGCAAAATTTCAAAAAAAAAGAAATAAATAATTGTAAAAGTTATCGCTGCTTGCGTGGCGCTCGTTTCTCCAGAAGTCCCTTGCGGTGACCATCACAAGTCCTTCGCGATTCATCTAAATTCAATCGGACAAGAGAAATTAGTTTTATTAATAGAAATTCGTCTGCCTAATCGAAGCTTTTTTTCAAAATTAACAATATGGCGGCATCAGGAAGTATTTTTCAAATTTTCGAGATAAAAGCCGACAATTAATTGTTAAAAAAAATCGAAATTTTTGAAAACAAAAAAATCCTTCGATCAGGCACGAGTTTTTTATGTTTTTCAAAAGTAGTATAAATTTTATTGAATTCAGTTCCAAAATCATAGTTTTGAGACAAACGCATTTAAAGCTTTGCTATCGAGCTCCGAGCGCCCGAGCGCCCTCTGTTAATTGTTGAATAACGCGAAAAGTATTTGACGGATTCACTTCAAATTTTCACACAATATTTTTAAGATATTATACTTAAAAAAATGCAAAAAAATCCATTTAATAGCTAAAAATGTTTTGATTATATTTGAGAAAATAGTAAAGTGGAAAGAACTTTAGTTTATGTGCAAGACACATAAAACAGGTAGTAGAGCAAAAACAACAAGAGCAATGCTTTCCTTTTTTTTTGTTTTTTGCTTTTGGTTCCTAGAATATCAACCTCTAGAGAAAGATTGACAGTTCAGAGTAGTTTAAAGCGACAGATACCTGTAAACGACCATATTTTCCCTGATTTTCATTAAAATTATTTAAAATGAAGAAGTCAATATATTTTTTTCAAAATTGGCATACAGTTTATTTATACATTAGA
>JAYXIM010055596.1:0-44626 GCA_037575425.1 Anastrepha fraterculus | reverse complement strand
ATTGTACAAACACATTCTAGGGTCCACGTGTTGGTCTCTATATCGGGACCCTAGTCACGGAGCGGCATGAAAAATACTCTGTACTAAAGCATTCACCAACAGCTTTCATTTGATACC
Source organism: Anastrepha fraterculus (assembly GCA_037575425.1). Taxonomy (NCBI): domain Eukaryota; kingdom Metazoa; phylum Arthropoda; class Insecta; order Diptera; family Tephritidae; genus Anastrepha; species Anastrepha fraterculus. Next base: position 44,509 of record JAYXIM010055596.1, on the reverse strand, counting down.
CATATTGTATATACACATCCGAAGGTTACCCGGGTCCACGTTTTGACCATTTTCCCGGCAATTATTCGAATTTTTCTCACCTTTTAAACCTTCCCTAGACCTCCACGAATAATTCAAGACCAAGATAAGATAAATCCGTTCAGCCATTCTCGAGTTATAAGCGAACATAGGGACAGATTTTCACATTTATACATATACTAGCAAACCCGACCCGCTTCGCTGGGCAAAGACACGGTGGGTCCACGTTTTGGCATATATTTCGAGACCCTAGTCATCAATAGGTATGAAAATTACCCCACGTTAAAGCACTTATCGACAGCTTTCATTTGATGCCCATATTGCACATCCACAACCAAAGGTTACCCGGGCCCACGTTTTGACCTATATCTCGAGACCCCAGTCACGGAGCGGCATGAGAAATACTCTGTACTAAAGCATTCACCAATAGCTTTCATTTGATGCCCATATTGCACATCCACAACCAAAGGTTACCCGGGCCCACGTTTTGACCTATATCTCAAGACCCCAGTCACGGAGCGGCATGAGAAATACTCTGTACTAAAGCATTCACCAACAGCTTCCAATTGATATCCATATTGTACAAACACATTCTAGGGTCCACGTGTTGGTCTCTATCTCGGGACCCTAGTCACGGAGCGGCATGAAAAATACTCTGAACTAAAGCATTCACCAACAGCTTCCATTTGATACCCATATTGTATATACACATCCGAAGGTTACCCGGGCCGACATTTTGACCTATATCTCAAGACCCCAGTCACGGAGCGGCATGAGAAATACTCTGTACTAAAGCATTCACCAACAGCTTCCAATTGATATCCATATTGTACAAACACATTCTAGGGTCCACGTGTTGGTCTCTATCTCGGGACCCTAGTCACGGAGCGGCATGAAAAATACTCTGAACTAAAGCATTCACCAACAGCTTCCATTTGATACCCATATTGTATATACACATCCGAAGGTTACCCGGGCCGACATTTTGACCTATATCTCAAGACCCCAGTCACGGAGCGGCATGAGAAATACTCTGTACTAAAGCATTCACCAATAGCTTGCATTTGATGCCCATATTGCACATCCACAACCAAAGGTTACCCGGGCCCACGTTTTGACCTATATCTCAAGACCCCAGTCACGGAGCGGCATGAGAAATACTCTGTACTAAAGCATTCACCAACAGCTTCCAATTGATATCCATATTGTACAAACACATTCTAGGGTCCACGTGTTGGTCTCTATCTCGGGACCCTAGTCACGGAGCGGCATGAAAAATACTCTGAACTAAAGCATTCACCAACAGCTTCCATTTGATACCCATATTGTATATACACATCCGAAGGTTACCCGGGCCGACATTTTGACCTATATCTCAAGACCCCAGTCACGGAGCGGCATGAGAAATACTCTGTACTAAAGCATTCACCAATAGCTTCCAATTGATATCCATATTGTACATACACATTCTAGGGTCCACGTGTTGGTCTCTATCTCGGGACCCTAGTCACAGAGCGGCATGAAAAATACTCTGAACTAAAGCATTCACAAACAGCTTCCATTTGATACCCATATTGTATATACACATCCGAAGGTTACCCGGGCCCACGTTTTGACCTATATCTCGAGACCCCAGTCACGGAGCGGCATGACAAATACTCTGTACTAAAGCATTCACCAATAGCTTCCAATTGCTATCCATATTGTACAAACATATTCTAGGGTCCACGTTTTGGCCTCTATCTCGAGACCCTAGTCACGGAGCGGCATGAAAAATACTCTGAACTAAAGCATTCACCAACAGCTTCCATTTGCTACCCATATTGTACATACACGTCCGAAGGTTACCCGGGTCCACGTTTTGACCTATATCTCGAGACCCCAGGAGACCAAATTGTGAATCTAAACCATTCTCGAATCCCATTGAACACACACAAAAAATTTCATCAAAATCGGTTCAGTCGTTTAGGAGGAGTTCAGTGACAAACACACGAACATAAGAAATATATATATAAAGATATACATAGATATTATTTATGATATTCCTCAATTTCTTTATAAATCTTTCCACATATTTCCAATACCTTTGTAGGTGTTGTCCCATCGCTCGGCAAAATTCAGCTGGCCCAAGGTGCAAACATCCAAGGAAGTGGAAATCATGTATCGCGCGATCGCTCCAAATGAAGAATTTGTCGAGCATAGCGAGTTAGATAGCCATGTGTGTGACAGAGTCCAATGGACGCGTGTACTCGTTTTTCCAAAGGATCTACCAAGCAACGATACCCACTACAGCTACATAGCGGAAGATTTGAAACCACACACTCGTTACGCATGTCTGGTAAAAACCTTCGGAGTCGACGATATATATGATGCACGAAGTGATTTGAAGTATATCGTTACAAAAATGGACTTGCCAGGTCCACCCACCATCAACGTCACAAAGAAAACTGACGTTTCACTCACAATAAAGTTGGAGCATTCGAGCGAAGATATCGTTAGCCATTATGTTTTACAACTGTACGAACATCCCGACGTTCAAGAGGTGTTGGACCGTCGTGATTTCTGCATGGAACCGAGTTACATATACCATGAAGGTGACACTGTCAAATCCGACGAAGATCAGGATACCTGTTGCTCGCGTAAGGAGGAAGAGGTGGACGATCAGCGTTTCACACGAAATATGCAGACACTTTTCGCTTGTGACTTAGATCACAAGCAGAATTGCGCGCCAGATGCCAGTACGAGTAAGGCAGAGGGCAGCACAGGCATAACCAGAACAATGAAAGCAATGCTACAATTAAATTTGGATGCAACGGATGGCAGTACGACAACTATTCCGCGCCTCGATCGTTTTCACTTATATACCATACAGGTGCAGTCCTGCAATGAAATCGGTTGTGGGGCATATGCGTTCCATTGGACGCGCACTAACTTTTCCAGTGGCAGCGAACGTTTGGAAACTTTGCATGCGTGTCGTGTATCAGATCTTAATGAATTTCATGTGTATTTCGAAGAACCGAAGCATCCGAATGGCTTGATCACCTCATACGTGGTACACTTCCGTCAAGTACTGCCGAATGTTACGAAATATAAAAGTCACGTCGAATGCGTGACACGAACCCAACATGTATACAACGATTACCATGTAATCGCTCAATTGAGATCACCATTCAACGAAGTAGCCGTACGTGTTTATTCGCTGGCTGGCGGCTTCTTCACCAATTGGATGCCGATCACTATTTGTCCGTTTGAAGAGTCTGCCATTAAAGTGGGATCGTCGGGGGATCACGATCACATGGTCGCTAAAGTAATTTTGATATTAGTAATATTCACTGTCTGTGCAATTACTGCATGGGCAGCTTTTAAATGGTGGCGAAATATTAGAAGTTGGTGGCGTAATTTGGTTTTGTTGTGGACTCGGCAACAGCGGCAGCGGCGTAATGACGACGCTGGAAGCGCACTGGTGTCTTATCGGCCTCAACGCGAAGAGGATCGATTGGACACTGAGTAGAAAAACAAAAAAATAAACGGGTGAAAAAAATATATATCGGCAGGGTTTTCAAAAACAAGATCGTTATTGTATTACTCAACTGTCTTTCATTTCTTTGGGGGTCGGCGGGGGAAACTAAGCTACTAAATAGTTATGTACATATAAAGGCTCTTGGAATGATGGAAAATATACCGACTAGCGCGATAATGCGAAATGCATGGCAGCCTCTTCAAGGGAAATGGAGAGCACTTTTATGTGACGTAAACGGGATTATGAAGCGATAGTAAGGAAAATGGGACTTCAATGTGGTGTAGGAAATACAACTGCCAGCTCAAACGTAAATCGACAGCTTTGGAGTAACTAAAATGCACCTAGAAAAGTTGTAAAAAGAAACGGGAGAGGTATCACAGAGAGATGTCACCTTTGTTATTGCTTTGTACTATAAATAAATTCATTCTAGGCTGAATCAAAGGAAATTTTAAGCGAAACTTGGGTTGGAAATTTCACCCAAAAATTCTTACTTACTTACTCATGTTCTGATCACCCCGTGGTGCATAGAGCCCGACAGGACTAATTAGTTGTAAATTCATTCTAACTAATTTTATGTGCCGAAATTCCCCACCCTAATTTTATTAAGAAACGGACCGAAACCACAGCTTGCTGTCTTTATCCAAACATTCTTTGGCTCACTATGTACTGTTAAGACAGTGATGGCCTCTGTTCGAAGCCACTAAACTTATCCAAATCAATCCGACTTTCTGACTATGTCAGCGGGTTCCAGGCAGAACTACTAGCAATCAAAGAAGCATGCAAATCTCTAAAACACTACAAAGAAATTGGTGCAAGAGTAGCTATCTTTTCAGACAATCAAGCAGCTATTAAAGCCTTAGATTCCAATTCCATTTCATCCAAGTTAGTTTTATAGTCCAGAAAAAAACTAGAGCTGCTTGGTCATTGGCTTCAAATTACTCTGATATGGGTTCCCGGTCATGAGAACATAGAGGGTAATGAGATGACAGATGAGCTAGCAAGAAAAGTTTCGGCACTAGTTTTAACAGAGGCGGTGGCGGTCGCTAGCCCTTTTAACACATTAAAAGCATCCATTGCTTCGCATTTCTATGCTTTAGCCGAAAGAAGGTGGAAGCAAATAAATACGGGTAGTACTACAAGAAAAACATGGCCGCCGTACAATATCCAAATGTCGATTTATCTGTTAGGATGATCTCGGCCAAACATTTCACATATAACTGCAACCCTTACAGGTGACTGGAAAGTAGGGGATCACGCAGCCAGACCTAACCTACCTTTCAATACCATCTGTAGAAGCTGTGAAAGTCTATTCCACTATTTATGCGAATGTCCAGGTTTAGTTAGAGCAAGACTTCGCTCTTTCGGCAAGCCCTTCTTACAGAAAATTAATGAAATCCCACACGTAGAGATAAAAAGTTTGCTGTTGTACCTAGATCTAACGAAATGGATCTGCCTTAAAAATAAAAATTTGCGCTGGTCGCTAATTACGAATATTTCCGCAGGAATGCTCAACCACAACAACAACAACAGCAACATTAGATGGTGACTTACGTAGGCAGTTAACAAGGATATTCGGCCGGAAATCATATTATAATAGCAGCAAGAGTAATAAGTCCTATTAAAGCCTACAAGACCAATAAGTCCTTGAAGATGAAAGTTAGGTTGGCCTGGCTGGCTGTCTATCCGTGTTTTCATGTCCGCAGCCGTGTCATTGTACACCGTAGTTAAATTATTACTTGTATATCTACTTCTAATGGGATACGTATGTTGGTTAGAAGGATTAACTCTGTTTTCCTTGTGGCCAGCTTTAATCCATGATCCTCTAGCCATGTCTGAACTTGGATCATCACCTGATTTATCTTCCTTTTGGCTTCGTCAGTGTTTCGAGCGATTATTACAGCTGCAATGTCATCTGCGTATTCCACTAAATGCACATCCTCAGGCATCTCTATTCGAAGAATTTCATCGTAGCTTATATTCCAAAGTTCAGGTCCGAGTATTGCGTGATAGTAGAGTATATCGATATCAATATTTTACATTCCCTCCTTGGGAGTGATAAATTAAAGTTGGTTGTTTTCCTGTTGCAAGTTCATAGCATTATTTTGGCAACCTTGTGTGAGTTTGAGACTTCCCATATATACTATTTTTCCAGAGTTAGTTCCTAGTCTATTTCCGGCTTCAAAACTGAGAGTGTTAGATATAGGGTGTTTTTTTTAGAGGTTAGGTTTTCAAGATGAAATAAAACGTATATAATTTAATGTTATGGCCAAGAATTTAGCTTTATTATAAAGATAAGGGTTTGCCATTATGTTTTAAAAATGATACCCATTCAACCAAAAGTGAGCTTCATCGCTGAACAAAATTTTCTTCGATGCGTCGCGCGAACCGAACCATTATTTTCGTAATAAATTTGCACGATTTGCAAACGTTGTTCAGGTGTAAGTCTATTCATTATGAAATGGCAAACCAAACTGAGCATAAATCAAGTGACAGCTGTCAAAAAGACCATCTACGAAAAAAGTAGTGCCAACTTGAAAACCTAACCTCTAAAAAAAACACCCTATATATGTTCGTCGTACTTATCCAAGGCAAACGGGTGCCTGCCTTAGCAAGCTCGTCAATTCCCTCACTTCCTCCTACTCCCTCGTGATCTGGTGCCCAGTAAATTGTCACCTGCCTATTCTCACACAGCTCGTCCATTTTGGATCTACAGTGTTGCACGCATTCCGAGCTAGTCATTACAGCCATTATTGCTTTAATACCAGCTTAACTATCGATGAAGATGTTTGTTCGAGTGTCAAAGGGACTAAATTTCAACGCTAATTGGGCTGCTTTGGTTACAGCATAAATCTCAGCTTGAAATATGCCACAGTGATTAGGAAGTCTGAAAGACTTTTGAAGATCAAACTGCGGGCAGAAGACAGCCGCTCCTACTCCTTCCGTCATCTGGATCCAATGGAAAGAAATTGTATGCGTGGTACTCGGACTCTTAAACCTTCTGCCAGCCATTCAGTTCTATTACAAAACCAGACCTCTTGCCAAAGTTTACTGAGGGCAATGGTTATTTTATTGCACTCAGAGACTCCAGCCCAGTTTGTCACATATGTACCTCTACATTACTCCTATGAGTCTGCTTGTTCTTGTTGTCGTTGTTGTATTTTTAAACATTATTTTATGTGAGTGGTGACTGCTAAGTAGAGCCCAGACAAATTAATGATTAGACCAATCATTGATCTAAACTTACGATATTCAAATATTTTGTTGGCTTTTTCTATAAAAGATAATGAGTCAATTTATTTTACACAAGTGGTTACGCTTAAAACAACTATTACAGTTGGGCAAAATAAATAGTTAAATACATATTTAAAATGTAAGACAAAACTAAAGGAAACATTTGAAAATATATACACAGAGTTATTAAATTTTACCATCGAACCAAGAAACTTATCTATCCCACTCAACCCATTGGCCATTAAATACGATATTCAATGTATCCTTTGCAGCAAGGTACCGTGGATCCTGAAAAAATATTAAAATTTAATACATTTTCTTTACATTCTTATATAATTTGTGTGTCTGTTTGCGATTTTCGGTTTAGTGAAATATTGAATATTAAGTTTTTCTATGCCTTCGAGCACAGTACAGCTTTTGAGGATATACGGGCGAGGTCATTCAAGCTATCAAAATTCGTTTATGCCTTTACGTGGTTTTGAAATGATATTTAGCACCATGGCTGCTTAATCCTAATCCGACTGATTTGATATCTAAAACTGTGATCGCCATGGCAGAGTGAGATTTTGAGTGGCATATCTACTACTAAGCTGTGAAATCGAGTCCTACTTTAGACGTAAATCGTCATTCTTCATATCATAAAATAACGAAAAAGAGAGCGCAAAATAACGTCAGAACATGAATGATACGTTTACATGACAGTCGGTTGTACACCACCGCAACGACCTGTATTTATATCCTCACCCGTTTGCCTTATCACTCCAAGAATGGTGGAGAGAATTCAGAAGGTGTGGCTAACATCAGACCGCTAACTGGCTGTTCTAAGAAAAACTAAATGCAGCCATTGCTCTTATTAGTTCGTTGTCGTGTGAAATAAACGAGCACGATTTCGCTGGCAAAACTTGGATGGTCAAAGCTTTCAATCTGCCATCGTTATCGTAAACAAACCGCCGTCGCATACCAAGTGACGTCAGCAAGTCTGTCAATTGTTTCAAGTTCGCTGAGAGCCGGTCAGCGTACAGATGACTTTTGAATTCTTTTCACCATAGTTGTTGGTATTGTTGTTGTAGCAGTTCAGTAAGATCTTTCAGTGCGGTGTAGTCACCAATAGTCATCGTCTAACCCTTCTGTTTTGATGAGTTAGGCTCCGAGGGAGAGGGGTGTTAGGTGAGAGAGTTTAATAAGACGTGGGAATAGGTGGTTAGTATCGTGCGGGATACCTTCACATGCTGGGCATACCATATATTCGTACGTCAGGGTCAATTCTGGATAGGTTGGAGTTTAACCAGCTACAACATCCTGAACGTAATTTTGTCAAAGCTACACGGGTCTCAAGCGAGCAACCGAAGCTCTTTGTCTGCCATGGGTGGTAGTTGAGTTCCGGTGACCACATTCGAGGACCAAGCGATCTTAGGAAAGTGGCAAGGAGCACCCGATAAATGTGGTTTAATATCTATTTGTATACTGTCCGATCCAGTAGTTGCAGTCGCATCTGGTCCTGAATCTCGTCATTATATTCGAAGAGATGTCTCCTGACTCGCATAGGAGGTGGCTCAGCCTGTAGCCGGTGCCTGCACGGGTGATTCCTGCAATATCACCCAAGAAGGAATTGCTTACTGAAGAACTTTCTATGCTCCTTAACCGCAAGCTTGGAGGCCTTGTTGTGAAGGCAACCATCACGAGGCATTCCGTGGCTGTGCTGATAGCAGTATTCTGACAGATTTTCACCAAAGTGTTCAAAGTATTTTCACGCTTGACAATTTTGACGTGGCTCCTATTCAGCGGGCTTCGAACAAGGGATCAACCGAATGGTATTCACTTGCAAACCTGGTCTCATTCTTTAATTATTTTTGCACTAAGATCTAATTTTTATAAAAAGTTGAGAGCTCCGATTGCCAATTAAAAATAAAAAAAATATACACTTTTCCAGAACCGCAGATGGACACGTTGCTCTTACTGTGAAAAAAAAAAAAAATTAACCGATATCTTCTTTTTCTTGATTGGCGCGATAACCGCTTAACCGATTTTGGCTGAGTTAAACAAAATGTTATATTCTTGTGCTAACTGGCTCTACTTGGGGACGTCAATTGAAGTCAAATCCTTCTTCACCTGATCTTTCTAACGCAGAGGAGAACTTCCTCTTCCTCGGCTACCACCAGCTGTTACCTCATCGAATGCGTTCAGAGTCGGAGCGTTTGTATCCATTCGAACGAGATGACTCAGTCAACGAAGACGTTGGATCTTTATTCGCTGCGCTATGTCTATGTCGCCGTAAAGCTCATACAGCTCACTGCTCCATCGCCTACAATACTCGTTGTCGTCAACGTGCAAAGGTCCAAAAATCTTCCGCAGAATCTTCTCCAATATAAACGTGTTAATTTACAGGAACAACAGCGCTGGGTCGAATAAAACATGACGCTGGAATGGGTGCACTTAACTATTTTACCGATACCACGTTCTCAGTCGTTCCAACGTCGCGACCCGATTTTATATACGGACCAAGGTTTTCCCTCCCCCAAATGTTTAATTCTGTGGTGTTTGCTTTTGTTGCTGTACAGCAATAAAAACGTTTCTTTCACTGGTTTCAACTGACCTTTGTGATACCACGACGAATATTCGTCTTTTGCAAATTCAATACAAAATTCACTTTCACCGCTCGTTTTTCCAACACCCCAATCAGCTCGAATATAAATGCCTCAGTGATGTAGGCTTTGAAGAATAATTGCACAAACTGTAGCTTCGGACATTTCTTTAATAGCGTCAGCACATCCTTTGGCGTCAAGGCATCTGGTTTGTAGAGATTAAGGCACGTAAGTTTGCGTAGATTCTCAAAGCCATCAATGCAGCCAGGTGTGAACTCGAAATCACCATCACAAGCCAATTTTTTCAACTCACGAAATTGCGTAAGCATAAATGTCGCATCTACTGTCACCGGCTGCTGGGTATTCAAAAAAATCACTTGCATATGATGCGCTCGATGGTTACGCAAATCGACGAGAAATCGGCGTACACAGCCGTATGCGAAAATCTTCGTCAATTTGGGCAAACGTGCGAGCGACTCATAGCGTCGATGTTCCGGCAAGGTCACACGCAATTTATCCAAATTGAGGCAATAGCGGCCGAGTTCGGGGAAAATCGGCACAAGATTAGTATTCGAGTAGGGCTGGTAAATATCGAGTATGCAAAGGGATTTAGCATGTTTGAAGACATGCACCAGGTTAATCGGGTCCAAATTTTTACATTCGGACAAATAGAGAGCGCGTAAATTCGTCAGATTGTGAAGACCCTTGCCTTAAATGAAAAGTTTTATTAATAATTTTAGATGCGCAGTTAAAAATAAAAAATAAAAATTAACAATTCATACCACTGATTTCATTATTCTTGGATAAATCGAGTATGATTAAATTCGAAAGCATCGATATCATCTCCACATCCTTGTCGGATAGTTTACAGTTTTGTAAATATAACTCCACCAGATATTTGGCACTTGCAAACAACTGAAACAATTGAAACGTCACACGAACCCCTTGGAAGACAACGCGACGCAAGAGTTCACAATTTCTAGTTATGCCCATGAGAAACTTCTTTGCTCGCAAATTATTCACGCACGGCGTGTTGGCGCGCAACTCATGAATTAGGGGGCCCACGAGTTTTGCGAAGTTTTCAATATCTTTAACCGACATTGGCCAAAGATTCTCCATTCTGTATGATGTATAACGTGGCGCATCACGCACCTCGAATATCTTGCGGAAGCGTTTGCAGGTAAAAGCCAATTGCACCCGATCGATTGGCTCCAATTTTCCCCAAATCCCCATTATGGCATTGTCATCTAGTCGAAGTAAATTCCTACGCTTCACCGTAATATGTGGCATATCTTCAATGCCTTCAAGGGGGCTGCATATACACACATACGCATATGGAGAAAGGATTAGAGAGAATGGAAACAATTTTCAAAATAGCCATACATACTTACATGTGCAAACAGTTTGGTGAAAACTGCGTTGCCGAAATTTGAAATCAAAGTGGAGCGCGAATACGTCTCAATATTCGACCGACGTTGAATTGGATAAGCCAAACAGATATGTAATTGTACATCAAAACACAGGAAATAAGAATTTTTCAAAATATTTTTTGTATTGTTTTCACATAGAATTTACGAATTCACTGGATATTTCAATAGAAAATGTCTAGAGAATGTAAATATCTTCATATGTATGTATGTATTCCCAAGTAGCTGTGTATGTGAGAAAAAAAGTTGCTTAAGTAACATTAGGTTTGTTCATGTAAAAATTCTACAGTAACTTGCAATTAATTCAATCTCCGAGAATTCGCTCACAAAGCGAGAAATGGCAAGAAAAAGTACAAGAACGCAAAACCAGTAACAATTTGCAAGTTCTACGAACAGCTCTTGAATGCAAAGGAGTGCCTGAGAAAATTGTCACCATTATAAAAGAATTGTACTCGGACGCTTCATGCCGCGTGAAATACGAAAATACTCTAAGTGGTAGTATCGAAGTTCAAACCGGTGTTAGGCAAGGATGTGTGCTATCTTCATTCTTGTTCAATCTAGTCCTGGACCTCGCAATGTGACAAGCGGGTGCGGTCAGCAGGGGCATTTCCTGGGGTTTATGCGGCCGGCTTGAAGACCAAGACTATGTGGACGACATTTGTTTACTGTCGCACAAACACTCAGATGCATCAGCCAAACTACAAGTGGTATGTCATACATTAGCACAAACAGGTCTAAAACTTCACATAGCAAAGACCAAAGTAATGCGGATTAACACCACCGAAACGCAAGCCCTTCAAATTGCCGACACGCCTCTTGAAGATGTAGATTAATTTTGTTACCTTGGGAGCATAATTTCAAAAAACAGCGGATCAACAACTGATATACGTAACCGAATATCTAAGGGATGCGTTACATTTGGCATTTGGCATGGAGACCAACCCACATCTCCAGGCACACAAAACTGAAAATATTCGATGCCAACGTGAAGTCGGTAGTTCTGTATAGTTTACATCCATACATGGAACTTAACAACAAGCATATCACAATCATTGCAATCCTTCTTAAGCCATTGTGTACGAAAGATAATGCGGATATTCTGGCCTAATATTATAAGCAACGATGATCTTTGGGCGACTACCGGGCAAACACCAGTTCACAATTAGAAATTATGCGTCGCAAGTGGAAATGAATCGGACACAAATTGCGCAAACCATAGGATGACATCGCAAGGACAGCGCTTGATGGGTATACCCAAGGAAGCCGTAGGTGCGGAATGACATCGCAAGCACAGCGCTTGACGGGAATCCCCAAGGAAATCGTAGGTGCGGGAGACCAGCCAACACATGGAGGCGACAAGTAGCAGCAGAGGCGAACGGAGCAGGCCCTTCCTGGAGTCAAATTAAACATTTCGCTTTAAACGAAATTATAACTTGTTTATTAAGGCTCTATGTTTCATCTAAGAACTATGGAAAAACATACGAATTTTTTTTTTTTCCAGTTAAGCCACTTCGTATTAAATTAGAAAAATATTAAAGACATAAAACGCAAAATAACGAGCTTAACATCACATGATTTTATTTTGCCAACAGTGCTCCTTGATGGAAGTAATTTTTTTGCAATTAAAGTTCAAGTTAACCAAATATATGCATTTGGTATTGAACGAGTTGGAGAGAAAATCAATTAAGGCTATCATTGGATCGACGTCTTTTCGGCAGTCAAAACCTTCGAGATATTAAATCTGTCGGCCAGCAGTTTTCGCTGCTACTTCTCAAGCACTGACTGAATGAGCACACATTTAATTTTGTCTAAATGTATGATTCAATAATTGAATCATGATGTAAGTTGTAGACAGGAAATATTTTAACAGAACTTTTAAAAATTCAAAATTAACATTCAAGACATGAAAATTTCATAGACTTCCGTAAATGCAATCTTTTACAAACCATCACCGCTGATTGAGAAATCACAACGTGAATTAAGCTGCTGTGAAGAAGAAGAACCGAGTAAACAACGAGAATGCACAGATTTCGTCGAAAATTGGTGGTAACTGGGAAAATTAGTTTACGAACTTGTGTATTTCAAACTGAATTGTGATGACATTTCTAGAAAGAATTACATTCCATTGTGACACGGTGCCTTTCCGATTTCCGTCGCAATGATCCCAATGCTGTGATGATTGCGTCGGCAGTACGTACACCTATTACCGGCTTCACTGGACAACATCTGCCATTCCCTGCAACTCAATTGGGCGCTGTGGCTATTGATGCTGCACTCAAACAATCCGCCGTACCTCCTAATGCCGTGCAACAAGTATACTTTGGTAATGTCTTAACGGCCGGCACTGGTCAAGCACCAGCGCGTCAAGCCACACATTTAGCCGGTTTGTCAAAGCATGTGTGCTGCACAACGGTGAGTGCGTCCAGTGTAACGGGAATGAAATCAATTATGTTTGCCTCGCAGGCAGTCAAATTAGGACTGGCAGATGCGGCGATAGCTGGTGGCATGGAATGCTTGTCAAATGTACCCTATTATATGCCACGCACTTGGCTTCACACGGGAGATATGATTATGCAAGATGGGTTGGTTGCAGATGGTATGATACAAAATCCAGACAAAAGTCAAAATATGGCCTTAGGCATTAGCAAAGACGAATGCATAAAGTATATAAAGGAATCATATGTGCGTATGCGCAGTGCTTATAGCGTTGGTTTGTTCGATTCAGAACTAGTGCCATTACGGGTAATGCAAGCATCACGATTGCCAATTATTGTGACCGAAGATGATCTGCGCCCATTGCCTGATACATTGGCGGAGCAAGAGAACAACTACGGTTCCATTTGGGGTGATGGTGCAGCTGCTTTAGTGCTAACTACAAACGAAATGGCAGGGCGGTGGAATTTGAAACCCTTAGCCAGGATAATAGGGTACAATGAAGCAAAAACAAATGACATTTTAATGGCACCTGCTTTGGCCATCAAACGACTACTGGAAGGAGTTAGCTGTACAAAAGATGATATTTCGCTATGGGAAATTGATGACTGTGTTTCTGCGGTGCCTTTGGCTGTAATGAAAGAGTTGGAATTGAATCCGGAAAAAGTGAATGCACATGGTGGTGCTATGTGCATGGGTAATCCGATAGCAATGTCAGGCGCGCGTTTAGTAACACACTTATCACATGCTCTACAACCCGGTCAAATAGGCTGTGCGGCAATAACGGATGGAACCGGAAGTGCAGCAGCACTTTTATTACAGAAAATGTAGGTTTAAACAATGTTAAATTATAGAATAATTGAATCATGAGTTTAAAAATATAATTTAAAATTTTTTTTTATTTTAATTTCAGCTCATACAATACGGAGCACGCCAACAACAAGTTACCTGTACTGACCTTATATACCAAGGATGACTGCACATTGTGTGATGAACTGGTTACTGAGCTGGAAATGTATTTCGATGGTCAATATAAGTTAGAAAAGGTTGATATTACACAAAAGGATAATCTCCGTTTTCTAAGATTGTACCGTCACGATATACCAGTGCTCTTCCTAAACGGACAATTCCTCTGTATGCACAAGCTAAATGTAAAATTACTAGGTCGTAAATTGGAAAAGTTGGGGATGAAAAGTAAATTCTAGAAATATATGGAACAACACATTTACTTGACATTGGCTTCGCGTTTAAAAAATAATAAAATAATTAAACTCCACCAGTAACTGAAAATGTTAAATAAAACCACCAAATATTTGCATCATCTGTACTTACAAGTGCTGGAAAAACGGGTCACCCCTTACAATATGACATCTCTTGCTCTATATATAGAGCCATTCACAGTGCGTCTATCGTGAATGTTGACAGCAGAAAGGGGAAATGTCATTTGTGCTTTTTTAGTGTATGAAAGGAATAAAATTTGCAGGTGGAGCAATTTATACTAAAATAGCACAATTTAATAAATAAAACTCTGTACAGACAAAGCTTAACAGAAACAACGAATTAAAAATGGCTCAGATGGATATGGAATTAAAGAAGGTATGCATTTATTAGCTCAATTGTTAAGCAATCTAACATTCAAGCAGCGGTGCTTGCCGCTGCTGCCAACTGTGATTCACTAAATAATTGCTTCCATTCCAGGCATTTACCGAAATGCAAATCAACAAAATCGAGACTACCAAAAAAATGAATATGATCGATATGAAATGCAGTATGGTGAAAAATGGAAAACAGAAATATGAACTAACCGAAAAGGGCACGAGCGATCTGAATGATGACACAAGGTTTGGCATAGTCATAATGTAGAATGTCATTAATGTAAAATCATGCTGCATAAGTGATGCACAGTCTCAAACTTTGTTTGGCTTCTTGCATCAGAGAAGCTGTAATAAAAGCGCATCCGATTCACATGAATGCTTTTAGCCTGTCAGCCAGCTTTTGTTACTAACTTTTATTTTGTTCCAGAGTCTACCTTTCCGTGGGACGCATGTTTGTCCTAACCGATGTGGATCATATGCGTACTGATCTCAAGAGTAAGCAGGAGAAGTGTGATAAGGCCATTGAGCTGCTCAACAAAAAGAAGGAATTCTTAGTGAAGTCATTGAAAGATCAAGAGGATGGCTTGCGCGAATTGGTGCAGCAACGCAAGGAAGCTGATGCAGCGTCAAAGTGAATAAATGTTTAAATTAAGATCGCCTAGTTTATCTGTAAATTTTTGCAAGCATTTTTTCCCCCGATAATATTTCTCACCGATTGAAAAATTTCAATCAGTGTATAAATAAATTAAATTTATTTTTATTAAACTTATTTTATACTACTTATAATTCTAAATTATATATGCACGTAATTGTCAAGTTCGAAATTCGCATACGAAACAAACTCGTTGCCCAAGTTACGTTCATGCGCTGGCTCGAAAGAACACTTTTTCAGCTGTAAACTTTGTGTGAGCCATGGCTCTACAATTGCGCCGGAGCAAAATATTATTTTTGTACTCGATTTCTGCAATTTTTTTATGGTTTTAGAGATTTTCATAATACATTCTTCAGATAGAAATGGTGGGTCCGCTACAATAATATCGAATGTGTCCTTATATTCTTCCAAGTAGCCACTTTCGTCTGCGCTGTTAAAATCATAGAACACAAAATCGTCGCCATAGACTGAGAAGCGCTTATCGAACTCGAAGATTTTCACTAAATAAATGAAAAGAGTGGTAAGTTTTAACAAACTAATTTGCTTGTCTACAATCACCATTTCCGTGCACTTGCTTCACTGTGTCGTATAGTGATGGGCAGGAAAGTAGTGCTATGCGGTAGCTCAGCTTGTCTGCCTCACTTTCTTGTTCCGCCAGCAGTTTTCTTATTACATTTCCAAGCGCTTGTTTGGTTGATTCGCTGTACCAAAACTGACTCAATTGCTGAAAATATTGAAATATAAGTCGTGAATACTACTAAGTATTAATCGCTGCAGCATACCCAATCTTCCTCGAACATTGCTTCTGTACCGGCTTGGCTTTCTATCCGATCTAACTCTTCGCGTTCGCGTTGTGCCTTCTCTTGCAGAAAATCATTGAGTATTTGTAATGTATCCGCAGGTAATGTTAATTCCTCCTCGTCCATTGTCTATTTGAATTATTTTAACGATAAGCACTAAAAGTTATGTTTCTATTTGTGAAAACAGCGCGTGTTTTAACCTAAAAAAGTTTGTTTTGTTTTGATTACAAATCGCAATACATTTCATTGTGAATGAACAGTGTTGCTGTAATAGTTCGGTTGCCCACCAACGAAATCCAAAAAATTTGCTAACTTTTTGGAAGCAAAATTTCTGTTTATTACGTTAAAACAATTAGCATGTTCTGCAGTTTATATGTGTACGTGTCGGGTGCTTGACACTAATATCTAAAATTTTTGATTTTCATCATGCAAAAGCCGACAACAAGTATGTGTGCCACGAAGCAAGTACGAGTGTCACCCGAATCGCACACATATAAGCCTGCTGGACATGCATGCTTGAGCGTCCCAGGGGCTAATTGTGATGTGATTTAAACTGATATTCCAAACGTTTTCTTTCTGTGATTTGGATTTATTAGAACCTTTTGATCAGCTGTGCCCAAATGAACGTTTGTATTTGTAATCAAATAATATATTTTCTTCCTTTAATATCTATTTTTCCACTATTTTCCCGACAAAGCGCAATTTATCCTCTTTATTCTATTCTGAAGCCGGAATAAATAAATAAATGCAGCCAATGTTTCATATAAATGGAAACCCATTAGCCTTAACATAGAAATTTGCAACAAGGTGATTTTTCGTAAACCGCGTCAGCTGATAGCTTTGTTTTAGACAAGGTGGCTTACATGGTATGCTCTTATTGAAAATGAATGAAGTAGATATAACTATTAATTTTCCTTATTACAAATGGTTTTCCAATAACAGGTGTTATTTTGAACAGCCTGCTATTTCGGTAGATGCCACTTTTGAGGCTGTAATTTTTTGATATTTGACAAGTAGAAACTACGCCATTAATGAAAATGGAACGATACAACTTAAATAACGCATTGAAATTATTAAAATTTACTATAAAACTGGTGAAAATTTGGCAGAGACGGTTCGTAAAACTCGAACATTTTTGAGCCATCGTGAACAAGGTGCTTCTGCAATACAGAAATTGGTGAAAAAAGTCGAGCTGTTGGGACAAGTTGGTGATGTGAAGAATAAAACCCGTGCACGTCGCTCAAGAACAGCCGAAAATATTGCTGTTGTAGCTGAAAGTGTTGAAGAAAACCCAGATTTGTCCAGCCTCGTCGTTCTTTGGAATTAGGCATTCCACAAACGTCTTTACACCGTATTTTGCATAAATATTTGGGTCTTAAGGCTTATGAAGTCCAGTTAACACACGGACTCAAGCCGGCCGATCATCAACAACGTCGTGTCTTTGCTGATTGGGTCGTTGAAATGCATGAAAATTATCCGGAATTCCATTGAAAAATCATCTGGGGCTCAGAAAATCCAAGTTATTGTTGAAAAGCCTCTCTATCGTCAACGTGTGACTGTTTGGTGCGGTTTATGATCCAGCGTAGTCGTTGGACCTTACGGTTTCGAAAAGAAAGCTGGAGCAATAGTTACGGTAAATGGATTGCGCTATCGAGAGATGATTAACGATTTTTTATGACCGGAATTGGATGGTATTGATCTGGACAACGTTTATTTTCAACAAGACGGCGCGCCGTGCCACACAAGCAACGAAACCATTAATCTTTTACGGGAGTAACACCTCTTATTGGAATACCCTTTGGAATAGAAACTTATTATTTGTAGCCCTCCTTGGGATACCTTTTTTAAAATCTTCGGTTGGGTAGCCGGGTCTGCATTTTTTTGTTTTTCTCTTCGAGGATTCTTTAGGAAGCTACTTGGAAGCTCAAGTCGTTACATTAGATTAGATTGACCTGGCTGGCTGAAAGCCATAACATAGCCTTATAGGTCCTTAGTGTTACCAGATGGAGGTAGACCCTTATGTTTCCTTATAAATAGTAGGCTTCTGCGTCGGTTGTGAATCTAAGTAAGCTCTGAAGCTCTAACCCCGAGAGACATTCTAACCTCTCATATTGTAGTGCCCCTAAACATTTCATTCGGGTTCTATGCAGGGCACGAACGTAGAAGGTGTTCAAGAGTTTCCCTCTCTTCTTGTAATTCCCATCTTGTATGAGTGTGCCGCTAACAAATTGTGGCCTGTCAGCATACCTACAATAGTTCTGCTTTCCTTTCCAGACAGAGCTAGTACGAATCTGGCTTATTTGTCTGCATTCTGTGTACACATGATTTTCGCGGTTTTGCAAGTGGCTAGATTATTCCACCTCCTGTCTATCCGTGTTTTCATGTCCGCAGTGATGTCATTGTATACCGTACTTAAAGGTTTTAGTATGTCATTTTCCTGTTCGAATTGTATGTAAACATCGCTTTTGGCAATCTCATCTACAAATTCGTTTCCTGCAATGCCCTTATGTCTGGGTGCCCAGTAGGCTTGCAACCGTCTGTCTGCGGCTAGTCTCTCTATGGCTTCCCTGGTCCTAAGAACGCTTTTAGATGAAATCTCACATGAGCTTATTGCCGTTTGACTGTCAACGTATATATTTATGTTGGAGTTGCTCGATGTCCTTGTTTGTGCTACTTCTGCAGCCTTTCCTACCGCAAAGACTTCTGCTGGAAAAATTCTGCAATGGTGAGCCAGCTTAATTGGCCGCCTGATGTCCAGCTATGCGCAATAAGTCCCTGCTCAAGTCGTTAGCTATAATAGAAATATTTGTGCTAAATTCACGTCCAAAGTCGAAAGCCACTCTGGCCAGACTCGGGTGCCCAACGTAGGGATAGCGAAATGAAAACATATGCTTGGTTTATTTGAATTTGGTTCAATTGCACCATATAAAATGGTCTTGTTGCATATCAAATGAGAAATTGACTCATTTTTAAACTAATGATAGAATTTTTAATAATTAATTAATAAGTCGATTCCAGGTCATAGAAACCTAGCTGGTAATGAGATAGCGGATGAGCTAGCAAGAAAAGTTTCGACGCTAGACATATCAGAGGCGGTGGCAGTCTCCACCCCAATCAACACATGAAAATCATCTATTGCTTCACACTATCATGCTTTAGCCGAAAGAAGATGGAAGCAATTAACTACATGTGGTACAACAAAAAACACATGGCCGTCGTACAAAATCCAAAGGACGAATCACCTTTTAGGATGTTCTCGACCAAACATTTCACGCATCACTGCAACCCTTATAGGTCATTGGAAGGTAGACTAAACCTCCCCTACAATCCCATCTGCAGAAGCTGTCAAGCGGAAGGGGTGAAGGAACTTTCCTTCTTCCACTACTTATGTGAATGTCCAGGGCTAGCTAGGGCACGACTTCGCTCCTTCGCCTAAGCCTTTCTTACAGCAAATTAATGAGATCTCAGACATCGAGATAAAGAATTTGCTGCTATACTTGGATCTCACTAAATGGATCTGACTTAGAAGCAAAAAACAAAAAAACAAAAAAAAAAAAAATACGTCATCACACGAGGACAGTGTTAGTAAAACGGTGTTGCTCACTAATTAGGATTATTTCAGTATAAATACTTCACCACTTCAACAACAACAACAACAAGCCGATTTTTATTCTATTTTTTTCTACCCCATCGAAACAGCATATTCCTTGACTCTACCATTAGAATTCATCGCGCTCGGTAGTACTTGATAAATTGCTATAATAACAACACCGAGCCATGTCAACTTTTCGAGCGGTTATTCAAATGTTGTTTGATCTCTTATTCTACTCAATGAGATGCCTTCCTCTGTAGCGTGTTCATAGGAAGAGTTGCTCCTCAAAATGATTCATAATAAAGAGCATTGGATTTTAAATTGAAATAAAGCAATGACAATTCAAATTGATTGTGCAATCTTTATTAATTTTGTGTAGAACCATTCATACATTTATTTTTGATAACTCCTGTCAAATGTTGGTCTCAACTGCACCGTAAACATCAATTTTGAATGACTCGCTGGATAACTTCGGTCGGCATCTCGTGAATAACTTTAATAATCTTGGGCGCCGATGCCACAATCGAAGCTGGTTTATCCACAAAAGCACCTAGACTTTGCATACCCTCACAAATAAAAGTCCAAAGGTGAGATGTCACACGATCTTGGTGATCAATCCACTGGTCCCAGATGAGAGTTAAACTGCTCACCGAAACGACGACTCAGTAAATTCATTGTTTCACGGGCTGTGTGGCAAGTAGCGCCGTCCGCCGTCTTTTTGGAACCAAATGTTGTGAAGATCACAGGCTTAAATTTCCGGCATCAAAACGTCGTTTATCATGGCGCGATAGCGTTCGCCATTCAGTGTTATATGGGCACCAGCCTCGTCTTTGGAGAAATATGGGTCGATGATTCCTTCAGCCAATGGCCGCACCAAACGGTTGTTTTCAATGGATGTAATGGCTGTAATGCCTATTCTTGAATGGCTTCGGGTCGCTCTTCAGCTAAAATACGGAAATCTTGCCTATTGACGTAGCTTTTAAGCCAAAAATTGACCTCATCGCTGAACGGTTATGCACACCATAAGTTGGCCTGAGCGCGCGATGCACACTTTTCACAGAGCATCAATTTTCGTAATAGAATTGTAGAGTAAAGTCGGGTATTGTGGGCATCATTTCACCTTGGTAATAATTTCTCAAAAATAATCGTATTAGAAAAGCGATTTTTTTTCTTTCTAACAGATATTGAATTATCTTTACATTTTATTGCAAAATATACCCTAATATAATCGTTTTCGTCTGATAATAAGAAAAACTGAAACCAACTTAAAAGTTGCTGAAAAGAAAAATGGTGGGTAAGTGGCCCAGAGTATTCGGGTAAAGTGGGCCACTAGATAAAATCACCAAAAACAATTGTTAGAGTTAATAATAAGCCAATGAATTTATTGATATGTATATATTTTTTTTAAATTTTAATTAATGACCCTGTTGGTCGACTATTTGAAAAAAAAAAAAAAATATTAAACTTAGGTAAATCCACATTCTGTATATCAGATGGGGGAAATTTGTGTTTATCATACTCTTGCTCAAGTACATCGAAAAACATCTTTACATTTTCTTTTGTGAAGCCATTGCTCTATTAAAAGACGTTCACGTTGGAGAACGGAAATTAAGCTAATTTTTTGTGCCTGCGCAGGAATCCATGCAGCCAGCCTTTCCCTGCAAATGGCTTAAGGACCGAAAATTTGTTTGACACTTTGACAATTCTGTCAATTGAAACGCCAGGGAACGAATGGCCGCAAAGTTTTGATTCCATTTCTAATGCATATTTTACAAGGTCTTTTCCTGTGGCTTCGTCCAGTATTGGCTTACGTCCAAGTGGGGTTCTTAAAAGCAGGTTAGGGATGCTTTACTCCTTGCCATTCTTTGCAATGTAAAACGCGGCACAACAAAAGTCTTTGATGCAAAAAGTATGCCCATCTCCTCATTCCTAACAGCTACAATGGCTTTTTTCATCATACCGGGGTGTCATTTCCTTATTTCTCCATTTTTGGCATGTCTAAATATGTGTAATTGGGAAATACATAACAGGAAAATTAACGAGAATTAGGAAAATACTAAGGGAGAATTGTGGGCTACTAGTTCACAATACCCGGTAAGAAACTCTTTTTAAATTATTTCAACAAAAGTTTGTAATACTTTTTTCTTGTAAGTGGTACAGTGGCTAATGCTAAAAAGAGTTTCTTTCCGTATTAAAAAATGCAGAATAGTTTAATAATTTTATCTGAACTTTTACACTCTAAAAATAATTACTTGCTAAAAAATACCATTAATATAGGGTGGGCCATGTAAAATTTGCTTTTTGAATCGACTATAAAAAAAACTAATCAATATTTTTTCAAACTTTTTTTTTATCTTGAAGATTGAACATTGCCATTTATGAATGAAAAATAATATCGTTCAAATGACTGCCACGACTGGCTTTACAGTAGGCCATTCGATCAACCCAATGTTTAAGCACATTTGCGATTGTTTGGACTCCAATTTCATGAATGGCAACTTCGATTTTGTGTTTTAAAGCATCAATCCTCTCTGGATGGTTCGCATAGCATTTGTCCTTAACGGCTCCCCACAAGAAATAGTCCAACGGGCTTAAATCACAGTTCCGAGCCGGCCAATTGATATCGGAATTTCGGCTGATTATTCGGTTTTCAAAAACGGTAGCCCAAAGTTCGAGTGTAACTTTGGCAGTGTGACAAGTTGCACCGCCCTGTTGAAACCAAATGTCGACCATGTCATCCTCTTCAATTTTTGGAAACAAAAACTCGTTGAGCATGTCATGGTAACGCTCGTCATTTACTGTATTGTTCAAGCGTATAGCGTCCCATTTCGTAAATGTCAAACCTTTAAGTAAAGTATGAACAAATTTGACATGGTAACACAAATACCATTCTCAAAAAATTGGTGGTTCAAAACGCAAACGCTATATGACCCAGACTGTATTACACACCACTGAAAAACAAATCGACTTCACTTCACAAAATATTTTGATCAACTGCTCATTCGTAAAGAGTTCAATTTAAAAGGCGAGCAGGATAAAACATCCGTTATATGCATTTTTAAGTTCATAAGAAATCTTTCTAGTGCATGTTCGTTATTATGAAAAATGCAGACGTTGACCACATTACCCGAATAGCCCACAATACCCGATCTTGCTCTACGATTTGTAAACGTTGTAAAAATTATGTAGTTATTTAGTTTGACAGTAGCCACGCGTGATCTGTCAAAAAAATCCTATTGGAAAAAGTACCTACAACTTGATCACTCTTAATTCTGGGCGAAAATGGTCTATGCTTTTAAATGAAACAAATTAATTTTATAATTTTTATAATTTTATTAATTTTTTTTTCGCTTTTCACAATGTTTAATGTTTTTTTAATACAAGCAGGTTATATTGGTTTGGGGTTTTAAATGTTAATTTATTATTTACTTTCATTTTCTTTTTTGTTTTTTTTATTTGCTTAAAAAAGAACACATACAAAAAGTATTTTGTGTTTTACTTGCAAGTTTGAAATAAAAAAATTTTGACAACTTAAAGTAATACATTAATACATCATATAATTAATAAAATAAT
Source organism: Anastrepha fraterculus (assembly GCA_037575425.1). NCBI lineage: Eukaryota > Metazoa > Arthropoda > Insecta > Diptera > Tephritidae > Anastrepha > Anastrepha fraterculus. Next base: position 21,086 of record JAYXIM010055596.1, on the reverse strand, counting down.
AATTAAAGTGATACGAAAATGCGAATGTTGCAAAGTGATGGTAACGAAGCGATGAGCTTTTACTTTTTTCTAAGCATTATCGCTCCCTCAAAAAATTTATTCATTAATCGACAAGTACACAACAAACCATTTCCAAAGAGCGATACAAAAGGGCAATAGCTTAAATTTAATGGAAATACTAAATTTTAATATATTTTTATGCGAATACAACAAATAGCCCATTTTTTAAATGTTTACAATTTTTTATTACATTTTCGTTTTAAGTGAATCTGAATACCGGTGTGAATGGATAGTTTTAGGTGTTTAACGTTTTTTCTTAGGTTGATTTTCTTAAAGCGTGAATTGGTGAAGCACAAACGCAAATGAGGTTATGAAAAAGCCTTCAATATTAAATTCAAAATTCAAAAGTTCAGAAAACAATTTTTCTTCCCACACGCGTCTCCTCTCTTCATCCACCATACAATGATTTTCTTCATAAACATGTTGAGAATTTACGATTTTTTGTTTTACAAAGATTATATGCGTTGTTAGGTTTTCCTTGCAAAATTACAAATACAATACATGGCGTTACATAGACAAATATGCCGAAGAGTTTTGCAGCAAACCCATATTCATTATGCAAGTCGTTAGAAAAACATTTAAACCCCAAGTACATTTATTTATTTCCTTCTACTTCTCCTTCGATTTCTATTTAGTTACAAAAAATCCCTTAATTTCGCCGACTTCGATTGGCTTCACACCGTTTCACACGTTTCCTTCAAGAAATGTTAAATTTTGTAGCTGTTTGTTTGTTATTTTTGTTTCCTTTTTTAGCTGTTGTTGCTTTTATTGCGATTATATTTAATTAAGTAGAGAGAGTATTGTTGAATATCTGAAAAAGAGCGCTTGCGCCACTTGTGTGTGTGTGTGTGGTGTATGTGTTCGTGTTTGCTTACAAATCATTCTATAATTTTTTTTTTGTTTTTTCTCTTTATTTTTTAATACGAAATATACTTATAAAATGTGAATCAATTAAAATCCATGAATCAGTAAAATAAATCAGTTAATTAATAATAATAATAGTAAAAATATAAATGTAATTTTAATTTATAATCGATAGTAATAATGAGAATAATAATGAGAATATATATTTTAATGCGTTTAATGCTTATGCTTTCGCTTCATTTTTCATTTTTCTTCGAATAGTTGTGTTTTTGTGTATGCTTTGCTGCAGATCATTCATTTTTTTTTAATATTATTCATAAATTTATAATTATTAAGTGTTGTTATTATTGGTTTTCTGCGGAGTTTGCATTTTTCGAGTGTTGAGTTACAGATCTTTGCAGTTGTTGTTGTTGTTTCGGTATCGTTTTTAATTATTACATATTTTTGTTTTATTTTTATTTTTTATTTTTTTCTATATGCAAGAGTGATGTGAAAACGCTTCTTTAAATAATTTGTATGGCTCTTTAATTTTTATTACTTCATTTTGTAGTTATCCTCGTTTCTTTTATATATTTTAAATATCATTTACGTAAGTTGTGCAACGTCTGGCTTCGTTTCGACCTTTTTGTCGCATCTCCTATGCTTAGTTGTTTTTGAAATACATATTACATAAGTAAGTGTTGTTGTTTTGAAGCTACCAAAAGTTGTTTAATGCTCATATGCTCGATTGCACTTCTAGCGCTGCTCCCAAGGCGGGTCCTCCCCTTCTCTCTCGCACATACCCTTTTCTTTTTCTTTAGCAAAGCTCCTCTCAACCATTTTGTTTTTACGTTTCTAAATTCAGTGTTGTTGTTGCTGCTATTTTATTTTGCTCTTAATCTGGTTGTATTTGTTTGTTGTTTTCTATGTAGTATGTATGTGTGCTGTTTTTGTTTTTATAAATATTATTGTTGCTATAGTTGTTCTTGTTGACGCTCTAACCAGATGAGGCAATAGCTGTGTTGGTATCATCACAAATCGTCTGCTGTGCCGCCTTGTTTTGGCGCACCAATTCAGCGCGACGTTCCTGAAGAGAGAGCAGTAAACGAGAGAAGCAAATTTTAGAGGAATTAATAAGAGTTAAATATAATTAAATACTTAAAAATAGTTGTACACGTAAAGACAGTGCTTGTTTAACATGTACATATGTACGCACATACATATGTATTAGGTGAACAAACTTATTCTCCAACAACAAAAACGTAAAGTGAAAGAAATTAATGTAAAATCAAGTATAAAATAAATAAAATATTATACAATAAAAAAATTCCAAAGGTTAAAAAAATAAAATAAATTCGATTTAATTAAATAAAAAATTCCACAAAATAGAATAAAATAAATTAAAATTGAAATAAAACAAAATAAAATGAAATAAGATAAGATAAATTAAATTAAACACATGGGTTGAAAAGTCCCGGGCCTAAGACATAGAGAGCACTAGTTTTTATGCATTCACCTATGACCTGAGAACTATTTTGAGGCAAAAGATAAATCGTTCTACAAAAGTGGTATTGAAATGTTAGAGCGGCGCTGGGATGATTGCGTTGTTCCTGATGGAAATTACGTTGATGTGAACAAAGCTAATTTTGAAATTTAATTTTTGTTAGGCCTGGGATTATTCAGCCCATGTGTTATACAACGGCTGCACCAGAGTCGTTCTCACGACAGTCGGTTCTATGTTACCAAAACGACCCGCATTTATATCCGGCCAAGGACTGTCACTCCAGCAGCATTAACCGTGCAAGTATGGGGCATGTTCATGCTGCTACAACAACAACATCATTATGTAGTTATTTACATTGCTTAACACTTTTTCATTTTACCATGTCTTATAGGCCGTAATTTGAGGGTTTGGAGGATATCTCAAAAATAGACCCCCCTGCGCTGCTCAGGTTTGCTAGAAGCGTTGACATTCTACGTGATGTCTACTTTAAATCTTTATAAAGGTCAGTCTCCATCTGGTATTGCTAGGGACCAAAACGTCTATGCGTGGCTTAATGCCATCCGGGTTAACCTAACCTAACCTATAGGCCGTAATAACTCATTTAACAACTATTGGATATTAAAACTGACGAACTTCAACATCTCTGTGGAGGACAATTAATGATTTAAAAGTTTTAAATGGTGTTAAATGGGTTGAAATTAATTTTTTTTTCAAAATTATGCATTTTTTAGTAGAACAGTTTTTCGGCAATTTAGAGGGATCAAACCCAAAATGATCCAACCTAAAAACAAATTTTAATTAGTATTTCAAATTCGTCTATTTAATTATGTGTCTGCAACTTCTTGATATTAAAAAAAATATAGTGCACATGTATTTTGAATGTACAGTTAGTAACAGAAGTAAGTATACACTAGTCCATAGTATTTTCGATAAATACCAAGATTCCAACCCCGTTCGCAGCCATACATTCCCAAATTTTCATGATCTTTTGCGAATGAAATCCGTTTACTCCGATTGACACTACTCACGAAGGGCTTTTTCCTAACATTGCGCCCATGATAACCAGATCTATGCAAAAACCCGGCGAATAGTTTGGTTGCTAAATTGTTTTCCAGTCTCATTTTCAACTTCCGATTTCAATTTGGGGGCACTTATTTCGGGGTTTGTCCTGATTTTCCGTACGACTAAGTTTTTTTTTCTGGGACTTAAGAGCGGCGGACGGCCACAACGCTCTTTATTAGTGGTGCTTCCCGCACTTTTATATTTATTCACAATCTCTTGAACTGTAGCAAAACTCCTATCTATCAAACAACCGATTTCTCGCAATAATTTATGTACCTTGTTCCTATTTTATAATCAGTTTTTTTAAATCATCAGAAAGCTCTTTTCCCCTTGGTGCCATTACTAAAAATGTCGCAAAAATTAATACAAAACGTACTTCCCTAAATTTTTATACTCACTTTAATTATTTCCTTTTAATAGCTTTAACTTTTTTTAATTAATACGTAGAAGTAAATGTTATGCTAACTGAACAATCGTTTGTAGTATACTAACTTTTGTGACATAAATTTCGCTAGCATCAAAGACAAAGCAAAGCGTGGATAACGCTACCTAAAATTTATAGCTAAATTAAGGCGCATATGAAAGCTTATCCCAGTACACAATTACCATGTGTAAAATATTTTGATTACATATTAAGGAAAGCGTTTCCGTCAAACAATTCGATAAATCAGACTCCTGTATACTTATTTATGTTACTAACTGTATGTTTTTTTTTCCTTATTCCCTCCCCTCGGGAGCATAGGGTCTCGACAAGACTCAGACTTGCTTTGTGGTAGGGTAGGTGATTAGCCTGCCGCTACCTACATACATATGCACGAGTATGTGTGCAAAACAGAAAATTTTTTAATTCTTTAGTGCAATTAGAGCTAATTATTTACTAATATTAATTCTTGTAAATCAGTTCTTTTAAGCTCAGCCTTCTGTTCGCAGAATGCTTTTCCTCTGCTTGATGCCCACACTCGCATTTTCTGAATTAGATTTACTGATATCTTTTCAAAATTCACACAATTGCGAATTTACGGGTTCTTTTACGCGAAACAGGAACAACTGTCATGAGAACTTAAAAATAGTACGTTGACTTAGAGCAAAGTTTGTTCAACTTAAATTTTGTGTTTACATTTAATATATGCATGGCTGTATGAATGTATTGTATGTGTCTTAATTTAATTGCTAATATCTAATATAAGAATTTTTCAGCTAAACTTGTAACTAGAAACACAGTTCAAAACAAAATCTCTAATATGCTAAAGAGGTATTCACGAAATTAATTAGTTGCTTATTTGATTTTAAAACTCATATGGAAAAATCAGGCTTCAGATAGGAGTAACTATTCCTTTGTAACGGTAAAAACAACATGCAAATTTCCAATTGATGCTGAAGTTTTGGCAGTTACCTGATTATGCATTTTTATCATATTTTTCGAATCGACCAATTCCAAATATGTTTTCAATTCTCTTTTATGGAACTAGCGTGGGCCATATTACTTTGAGACTAGTAAAAAGTTTTCCTATTCACAAAATATACGATTTTAGGTAGGTAGGTAGGTGGTTAAGTGTCAGTCTGGCACTCCTGAAGTAGCACTGAAGCGCCCTTTTGATACCATTATAAGACCTCCAACAGGCAGATATCTACAGCCAGCCAGAGGTGTTGATATAATGGAGGAGATTGACTGGATTTATGTTGGAGCGCAGCCCCAGGCTGTCGAAGAAAGTAGCGCCCAGTGACCTTAATCGTCTAGCTACCAAACCCGGACATTTACAGAGAAAGTGCTCAACAGTCTCCTTCTCTGAAAGGTCCCCACAGCTTCCGCCTGCAATGGTGGTTAAATGGTAACCCTAGCTTTTCCGTGTGTGTGCCGATCGTCCAGTGATCGGTAAACACAGCTACGAGTTTGGAAATTTAATGGCGACGAGTCCCAAGGACTTTCTGAGACCTTCGTTTATCGTATTGGGGCCAAAGGGTTTTCGAAATAGCACATGAAGAAATGGAGGCCCACCTTTTCTGCGCTTTCCTGAGAAATAATTTGTGCAGTTCCCCTTTAACAACTGTCAGGGGGATGCCAATGACCGGGTAGGAGGTCTCTGAGAACAATTCAGTCCCCTTCCTGGCAAGCTCATCAGCAATTTCATTTCCCTCTATGTTCCTAAGTTCTGGAACCCAGATCAGAGAAATGTTACCTGCACACCCAAGAGATTTGGTCTCCTTCTTACAGGAGTTTACTAACTTCGTTGTGCACCATGGCGTCGTCAGAGCCTTGAGAAAATGTTAATATCTCTCTCGCTACCGCGTTCGCTAAGCATTTTGCATGCCTGCAGGACCGCAAAGACTTCTGCTTGAAAAACATTAGCAGTATTCGGCAGTTTAAAGTAGATAGATAAATTGGCTGATTTAGAGAAAATCCCTGCTCCGACTCACGATTCCATCTTGGAACCGTCAGTAAAGACAGAGGTGCAAGCTTCCATGCAGATTTTCCCCTCGATCCAATCCTGCTTATTTGGAAAGATTGCCCTAGCACGACTCTCAAACTCTAGTTTGCGGATACAGAGATCTGTTCGAAGTACGGAGAAATACGATGTTAACTGCCCGAAAATGCTACCATATACGATCTTACTTTGAATTGACTATTATGGCCTTATTAATTAATATTTATATATGTTTTTCAAATTCTTTACAATGATATTTCCATATGATTTTTTTTTAATTTTTAAATTTTTGTTTTGTTTTTTTTTTTTATTTTTTTTCCTTATAAAATCAGTTTCACTGCAATCATGAAATTATGCTGTAAAAAACATTACATTAAACAAAACAATCAACCGATTTCGTGAATACCCCTAATAAGTTACTTAGTTACAGTAGGTTCTGTTTTTATGCGGCTTTTTTTTATGCGGTTTTGAAATAGTGCGGTTTTTTTTTAAATTACAAAATGCATGTCGACCTATCGGGAATTGTACATATAAACAAGATTCTAAACCAGCTAAGCAAAAACTCATCACGGATTACATCAGAAATGCTAACCCTACAAGTATGGAAGATATATAAAGATATAATTTTCAAAGATAAAATATTTTGTTTATACGATTTTATTTAATTATTTCAGATTCATGCGGTCTATGGAACGTATCTATAGTAATAATATGGGACTAGTGCCCTTTTTTATGCGATTATTTCAGATTTATGCGGTTTTAGCATTTGAAACGTATCTATAGTTTTACTATAGAACTAGTAGCTTTTTTTATGCTGTTTCTTGCGGAACGTATCTACCTCATAAAAACAGAACCTACTGTACTTAGTTTAAAACTAAAACATTATAGCTTATAAAACTGCCGCTAAAAACATCAAACAAGCCACACATAAACAACAAATTAAGAATATACAAGATTTCAAATGTTAAATAAAAAAGTTAGAAAACTATTAAACGATTAAGCAAATATCCAAATTTAAACTAAGCCTCGGGAATAAGAAACAAAATTTGTTTTAATGCACAAACAGTGTTGATGAGATACGAGTAATTACAAAATGACAGACAGTGGTGACACCTACAAGTTTTTGAACTTTATCAATTTTCTTTTGTATCTCCTTTTCGCGATTTTGCTCGGCAGTGTACAATTTATTTTCAATAATGCGGGTCTTCTCCTCGAGTTTTTGTGTTTCCAATTCGTCGATTTGATTTTTTTTGTTTGTGTTCTACAATGAATACATACAAATGCAGTCAGTCAGTAATTAAGAAATGCATGATTTTTTTTTTTTTTTTTTTCAATTTAACATAAACAAATTGGTTAGTATTGCAAAGCAAAACATAAAGGCAGAGAAGTGGTTGCAAGTAAGAATCATTTTAAATGGATTGCATGGATGTTAGTAGCAGACGAGAAATTTGCTGGACAATTTTTATTTTTTTTTACTTTTTTGTTTTTGTGTATGTTTGTAGTTGGCAGAAAATGTATAAGTTAATTTTAATTTAATAGGCAGAGATTTTAATTAAAATGCAGGATTTCTTAAAACGGATTATTTTTATTGTATTTAGAGCCATCCAAGCTCTGGGCAACATGCCAGTGCAGTGTGTTTCAATGTGCAATTCAAGTTATTTATGGGTTTCTTCTCATACAAAATAAGTTCAACTAATGGCATACAAAATAAAAAAATAAAAAACTAAAACTTCTAAACTTACATAGTTCTTTACAAATTTTAAAAATTCAAACAACTCTGTACATTACTTCTATTGAATGGTAAAAAAGGTGTACTTTTTTGAATGATCAAATTTTTTGAATCAAGTTTGAATGCGATTATGGCATGTGGATGGTGGTAGTGGTGGTGGCGGTGAGAGAGTGAATGTTAGTACGAAAATGAATTGTGAGTTGGAAATCTTTCGAAACATAGTTAGAGTAAAAGAAAAAAGTCGCATTCGCTTACATGTTCCTTAAGACGTTCGAGCATCTTTTTGATGTTCTCATCTCGCAAAGTCTGAGCTGTCTTCAATTTCTCTTCAATGGCCTCTTTCTCAATGGATTTCTGCTGTTCCAATTGTTCGCGTGTCTTCTCAATTTCCTGTGAGTGAATCTGCACAGCCAATGAAAAGAACAACAATAGCAGAAATAGCAAATAGCATAAAAAACAAAAACAAAAAATGTTATATTCATGTTATTTCATGCTGCTCACCTTCAATTTCTCTTTCATGTCGCTAATAATGGCTTCACGCTTCTCAACATGTTGCTCAATTTTGGTCTCCAACTTTTCCTTGGTCTGATTGATGAACTCATTGGTGATTTCATCCTTTTTGCGTGTGGCTTCTTCGATTTTCGATAGTTTGTAGGATAAATCAGCCATTTTCTTTTGCTCCAAAGACTGCAGCAAATGAAGCAATAAAAAATATAGTTTTTTTATAGATAATTTTTAATAAATGAAAGCGAACTTACAACACGTCGCTCTTCGGCAGCTTTCAGCTTTTGCTCGATTTCCTCGGCTGACACATTTTTACCTGGTGTCACTGGACGCTTGGGCACCACCACATTGGGTGCTGGCTCGGCTAGGATTACTTCATAGCTGAGACCGCCACGCGATTTCTCCTGGCAGCGAATTTCAGTGGCTGTAAAGAAGAAAGAGAAAACGATGAATATAAAATTTAATATTTTTAATTAATTTTTAAGTTTAATTAAATTTTTAATTTTAACATTTGGAAAAATAAGAGGTAAAATGATTCACAATTGATTGAGTTGCCTTTGCCTCTCGTGCATGGAGTCTGTCTCACATGCAGGCTCAATGAGAGGGAGAAGCGCAAAAATTGTAATTTGTGATTCTATATCAAGTATTTTGGACATTCTCGTACATTTTTCTGAATACTGGTTTCCTTGTAGGCTTGAGTATAATAGGAAATAAAATTAAAAAATTTATAATTAAATTTATTCCATGTTGAATACTTTCAATTAACATTTTAAAATAGTTTTTTGGAAATATTCTTTTTTGTCATTTTTGTAAAACTCCAAATAACTAATTTTAGTTTATTAAAAAAATCTAGTCCATTTTAATCCCACTTAGTTCATATGCTTGAAATGGAACTTGAGCAATTGGAATTTTAATGTTAAAGCTTTCCATTATACAAATATGCGATGATGTTGAATTTCACTGCACTTTGGATGTTGACTACCAAAAATATTTATACTTAAGGGTGCCGTAGCTTCTCAGGGCTTACTTAGATCCGCAAAGGACGTAAAGGTCAAGCTCCAGCTGGTACCACTAAGGACCCATTGGTCTGTGTGATCGCTTTCAGTCAGCCAGGGTAACATAACTCATATAAGGGTACCATTAGAATTCGATGTCACTCTCCAGGTGGCGCGTAATATTTTCAAAATAAAGGGCAAATTGAATAAAAAGTAGTATAATCGGTGTAGAGAATTTTGTTGCAATAGGCTATAACACTATTATTGGGTATTTTACCGAGCTCCTCCTTCTATTTGAGGCGTGCGTCTTGTTCCACAAATGGAGGGACCTACAATTTTAAGCCGACTCTGAACGGCAGATATTTTTGTATGAGGAGCTTTTTCAATACACAAATACACTCGGAGATTTGCTATTGCCTGCCGAGGGGCGACCGCTATTAGAAAACAACTTTTTCTTCATTTTGGTGTTTTACGAAGTTTGAAGCCTAAGTCTTCCGGCTTAGAACAGTGCAGAACTGCAAAGTGTTTTGTGTCTAGCTAGAATAGAAAACAGTCGAACTTTTTTCTAAAACTTGAAAGAAAAGACGACGGGGTCAGTATGTCACCACCGTTGGAATCATTGAGGACCCGATTTTCCTGTCTTGTTTGGAGGAGGCGGATATCACCGAGCATTTTCTCTGTGAGTGTCCTGGCTTCGCTAGAGCCAGGCTACCAACTTTGAGTTCCGCTGTCATGAGAATGAGTAAAATTCATTCTCTCAAACTGGACGATATTTTCAGATTTGCCAAAGAATCTGGAAAATTCTCTCTCTCGTAGGGAGCTCTATAAGGTAAATTCGGTGGCTGTTGGATGTTATTTGTTTCGTTCTTGGTCAAAACTTCACAGGTAATTTCGCTATTTCTCTCTAGCTCTGTCTCCGTCTCTATTCTAAACTATTTCTTTCTTTCTGTTACTTCTCTACTTTCTTCCTTGACTATCAACCCTTTAATTTTCTAGTGCTTTAATGGGCTTTTTAGTCTGAGTGTTTTAGGAGTTACCAAATTTTCGGTGATTCTTGGCCCTACTTTTTCAGATTTCAATGTGCTTTTGAACCGATCTCCAAAATAGCCTTCACCGAAAAAAAGCTGTGCAGCCGACATTTCTTTTATATTATTAAAAAAAAAAAAAAATTATGATTTATACAGTTTATGACATGTAAAACCAACTACTTATTTTAGAATTGTGATTTATTTAATCGTCGCGCTGAAAAAACCTTCCAAAATATGTTTATTATTTCCGCAGCTGCAGTGGCCCAACCCTTCAATGCATTTCGGTATGCTTCCCACTTTTTTCGCTTTTGCATGTGCACACTATTTTATTATTATTGTGTTTCAATGCCTCCAGTGTAATTATGGAAATAAATGTATTGGAAAAAGTGTTCTTGCCATGCCACAAATTATTATATACGTGTGCACATATATAAATTGTTTTTATTGTTTTTCATTTTAGTTGCTTTAGCTGGTTTTTATGACATTCCTTTTCATGGGAAAATATATTTTGCTGAAGTTTATTTTAGTGATGAGGCTCTATGAAAAGTTTGTGGCTAAAAAGTGCACGCTTTTTAGTGAGGGCGTAGGAGCATTTCTCTTCCATGAGCATACGCCTGTATATGTATATGTGTGTGTGTAATGGATTGCAACACTTAAAATGTATGCAATATTAAAATGGCACAGCAGGTGTGAAAACATTCTTACTTTAAAAGTTTTTGTATGCACTTTTGCTTGCTGCACATGCTTTTAGTTGATATTCACAGAAAATACATAGCTATATAGTAGATATGTTTGTACGCACAGCAGAATATGATTTATAACGCGATTATTACGGAATTTTTTTTAAGTTCCACACGCTTTATGGAATGGTAAATTACTTCCGAATATTCCAGCTGTGTTTTCTGGTGTCAACTTACTTTTTCAAATGCTTTGAGTTAGAAAAAAATTTAACTATAAAGAGAAACAGCTGCTACAGTCTTTTTCATTTAACATAACACAACCGGAACCCACAAAATGACTAATGATGCTCACACTCACCAACGTAAACGTACGCCCGTATCGGCTGACAGGATGAAACTAATGAGAGCCACATGTAAATGAATTCTCACCACCCTTCGGTTCCGTAGTATCGTAGATTTTATCGTAGGATTTTTGATACAATTTTTTTTTTTTCTTAATTTGAACAGGTCGAGCCAAGGAGCACCAAGAGATTTGGTGGCTCCTAAACCACTCAGGCTAAAAAACCCATTGTATTTAGAGCTTTTGAAAAAGGGTAGATAGTCAAGGAGGGAAGGAGAAAAGTATCAAAGAAAGAGATAGAAAAGAATAGAGACAGAGATAAAGGTAGACCGGTAAGAATTTTCCAGATTCTTTGGCAAATCTTAAATATCCTCGAGTTTATGAGAACGAATATTACTCATGCTCATGACATCGGAACTCAAAGTTGGTAGCCTTGCTCTAGCGAAGCTCACAGAGGAAATGCTCAGAGCTATCCGACTCCCGGGTGGGCTCGTACTGACCCCGTCGTCTTTTCTTTCAAATTTTAGAAGAAAATTCGACAGTATTCTGTTCGAGCTTGTCACAAAACACTTTGCAGCCCAGCTTTAACAAGGTCGACCTATATGTTTGGAAGGATCGGACAGAGTTCAGATGCAGAGTTCCCGGTGATGTGTGGCAGCGAAGGGTAAGCTATATTTCTATTAGGTTCCAGGCCATAAGGGCATTGAAGGGCACAAGATAGTCGACGATGTAGCGAAAAACGGGGTCTCCCTATCCTCGGATTTTGTCAACGAAATACTAAAACCAATACGAATACTATACAACGAACTATACGAAAAGATTATCAGTAAATTCAGGACTAGATGGGAGAGCTTGCCCACTTTCAGGAACGCTAAAATGATGTGTAAACATGACGAGCACACTCGTACTCGATTTATACTATCATCAACACGAAGAGATAGTAGATCTATGATAGGCGTGCTGACGGGGCATATCCCAGTAGCAGCGAATAATTATAACATAGGAATCTTGGGCAGTGAGGAATGCAAGACACGCAGGGAGCAGTGCTCAAGAAAAACTCTGGAGCTTCTCCTTTACGGATGCCCTGCGTTATTTAAAACACGCTGGGGCGTGTTATTGACAGTTGACAATTGTGTGTCTTATTTGAGACGAATCAAGGCTGTGAAAGCAACAAAAGAGGCCAAAACATCTCGCCGACTGGAAAAAAATAAACATCATAAATTGCTTACTTATCAGGAAGACATACAATATGAAGCTGAAATGGGAGATTAGACGTAAGTTCACAAAACGAATTAAAAAATTCATTTTAAATTCTTGCTTTAAATGCGCGTGACCTCGAGCGAAATGCACTTGAAAGTTTAAACTAATTTTTCTCGAAACTACTTTTTCCGGCACGGTCTGCGTGATAACTCAGACAGTTTTTAATATTTTTTGATACGTTTTTTTTTAATTTCTAAATGCGTTTCTCTATAGTCTGTCGAGAAGGATTTTATATTTTATTATTACATTTCATAAACATAATTTAAGTTTGACATTTATGACGTAAAACGCATGCCTTTGGTCTTCACGTCCATTAGCTTTCCTGTCGAGGTTTTCTTCGCGGTACAGTCAACAGGCATACGGATCACATGAACTAGCCATCTTATGCGCTGCGCTTTAACAAAACGCACAGCTGTCGCGTTAGTTAGATCGTTCAGTTCCGAGTTTAATCGGATTCTATAGGCTCCATTATCCATTCTTATTGGGCCAAAAATTTTTCTTAAAAATTTTCTTTCCATGCGAGCAATCTGAGCACAATCATCAACCTTATGAGTCCATACCTCACAACCATATGTTAGGATTGGTCGAATAAGAGTCTTGTACATAGTGAACTTAGAAGCTTTAGACAAAAGTCGGGACTTGAACAAGTTAAGGTGGCCGTAATACACTTTGTTGGCGGCGTTGATGCGATCCCTGACGGCGGAAGTTGAATCACCGCTACATGCGAACATTACTCCTAGGTACTTAAAATGCTGCACTGCTTCAAAAGTATAGGCTCCCACATGGAAATTTGGCATCTGTGCAGGCCGCCTCCATTTCAACAGATATTTGGTTTTGCCCTCGTTTACAAAAGGGCGAATATCGTTCGCAATTTTGTTAATTTTTAAGAAAAAAATGTGGCAATTTACTACAAAAAAAAACAAAAAAAAATAAAAAAAAAAAAACAGAACTGAAATCAGTTGGCGTAGAGCGTCTCCTGACCGTTGTTCCGCGAGCTTTTGGATTAAGGTAATACCAACGGAAATAGTCAACTTACTGATATGCACTGCAGTATCCTGTATATATCTTCGTATATATAGTACCTATCCAATCGATGACATGACTTTCTAATTTACAGAATCAACGAGCATTCGCGCGAGTAAGTTTCAAATGACAGCGTCTTAATCTGTGTCAGCAACTTCGATTCCACTTAGTCCCGATTCGTATGAAACCTTTTCAAAAGCAATAAAAATAGAGATACTTGATTTTTTGTTTGAACGCCACTGAAAGCTGATTCAAGCTCCGTTTAAATTTAAAGATGAGTTTCCCTTTCCTATTTTGCTTCATGTAAAACCAGTCACATATGCCCGCCTTAAGCATTTTTCGTATTTAATGCAGCAGAAAACGCATTGAAGATATTTCATTGTTAAGCAGGTGTAAATACCAGCCACAACCGCACTCCCACGTACGAAATTTAACCAATGCAATTGCTCGCATTCCTACAACAACAATAAATGTAAGGATTACATCCTAAAAGAGTCTGCATACCCTGATGAGAATATTTATAGAAAATTGTGTTTTATTTGCCTTTAAGCTTATTAGTCTGGGTTGAAAATGGTGTGTGAGTATATTGGCGCAGTTAGACAAAAAAAAAAATATAAATAAATAAAAAAAAATATAAATAAATAAAAAAAAATATAAAAAAAAAATAAAATAAAATATAAAAAAAAATTAAAGCAAAGTAAAAAAAAAAAATAAATAAAAATAAAAAATAAATAAAAAAATAAATTAAAATAAAATAAAGCAAAATAAAATAAAATAAAATAAAATAAAATAAAACAAACTAAAATAAAATAAAATAAAATAAAATAGAATAAATTAAAATAAAGTAAAACAAAATAAAATAAAAAAGAAAAAATAAGTGCGAGCAAACTATCTGAAGTGAATACTTCATTGGCGATTCAGCAAGCCATAAATTAGAATTTCCTGCAGGGCAACAAGTACCCACACATGCACTCGTGAATTCCATAGCACTATAAAAGAAAAACGAACACAAAAGGTGGGCTTTGTGGTGTTATGAGTCCAGTCGAGCGTGTAAAAATGCTTACAACTCCGACAGGTTTGGGTAGAGAAAGGGGGAAATAACTGAATCGAAACCAGAAAATGTTTGTATGAGTATTTTAACCTTGGCCATGTCATGCTTTAACCTTCAAGCGTTTTTTGTGTTAATTTGACTAGGGTTTTTGGCTCAATGTGAAAATCATATACGCACCCTTAGTATGGCCGTTAATTTTAGCTATTAGATGTCACTCTATAGCTCTACAGGCTCTACACCAATAATTTAAATAATAAAAGTTATGAGTTTACATTCTAGAATCACATTTTTAAATTTTGTAACTTCCATTCTGTAGATGTGGTGAAGTCCAAAATAAACAAGACTGGTGTCATAAACACGTTTTTGATGGCGCCATCTTTTTAATGAGTTTGTGCTTTGGATGTTACATCTCTAGCTGACTTCCAGTGAAAGCTTGCTGACATTCGGTTCAGTGGAAACGAAGTTATTGCGTTTAAAGTGTCAGTATGTTTGTGTCATCGATGCCCATCCCTACGCTCTCAAAACCACTTATTGTCCTTACAGCTGCACGAATGAAAAAAATTAAATAAAATAAAAATAAAAATATTCACACCTTTGCCAAGGGATTATGACATAAAATACCTGCGGCAGTCTCGTAAGCACAAGACCTCATGCGTACGAGTATTTTATTGTGGTCAATGAAATAGCAGAAATATTGGCACTAGAAGCAAAAAAAAGTGTTGAATCAGCAAACGAAAAGCTGGAGAGAACTCCAAAAGACTGGAGGAAAAAATTTCATAGTTAAAAAGAACAACTAAAGTAAGAAATATTGAAGGTACGGCGACATAAAAAGAGAGCGGAAGAAATGAACTTGAAACCAATGATGACAAAAAAGTCTAGTGATTAAGGATATATGTATGTGCATATGTGTGCGTGGCTGAGTGGCACAATAAGCAAAAAGTGTAAGGACATAAAGCATCTTCGCCTGCTGTTGCTTGTGTTTAAGTTTAAGCTTCTGGGCGTAAATGAAGTGGAAAATTATTTGGCGAGTGGAACAAAAAAAGAGCCAACAACAAGGACAGCAAGCAAGCAGGTGAGATTTTATTTTTTTGTTTGTTGGCAGCACAATACTCTGTTTGCTTTCTAAGGACTTTTTTTGTGAAAGACTTGCTTGACACTTTGTATTGCTGGTTATTGAGTTTAGCCGCAAGTTAGTTGCATATATCGGTGTTTTTTGAGCATGCACAGCATATAGTTTTGCATATACATAAGTACATTACGGTGGTTCAGTAAAAAAAACTTATAGTTTTACCACGGAAGTTACAAAATTTCTAATTTTATTTGTAAAAAAAATTTAATTTATTTTTATTTGTAAAAAAATTTCAATTCACTTTTATTTGTAAAAAAATTTTAATTTATTTTTATTTGTACAAAAATTTTAATTTATTTTTATTTATAATGAAATGTTAACTAGTTTAACTTATAAAAAATGTTTAACAAATTAAATTATTAAAAAAAAATATTTACAAATTTTATTTTTATTTATTTATTGTAAAAATAAAATTTTATTTATTATTATATTTATTTATTTTATTATTATGGTTGGTTGGTTGGTTTAAGGGTGACCCCGCATCGGAGTGCCACATAGACCGCAAGTTGGGTCCGTTGTGTTGCCCTAGAGCTCATTATTTTAAATGATTTCCCCACCTAACCGAGATTTTTATTGTAGATTTTGATCAAAGATATTAATTCGTTTCGAAAATTTGATGAGAGATTCGATTTTCAGGTCCGAGAGTACTGAAAGATTGTCAATTGTTGGAGAGCCTAGAAGAGCGAGTCGGCTTCTGGCTAGACCCGGACAACTGCACAGCAAATGTCTGCTCGATACTTCCTCATCTTCGTCCTCGCAGTATCTGCACAGGTCGTTTTGAGGAACCCCGAGCCGACGTGCGTGAGTGCCCAAAAGGCAGTGACCGGTGATGAGAGATATTATATGCCTTAGTTCGTGTTTCGAAAGACTTATAAGGGTTTTTGTCTGTTTCAGATTGTAGGATGGCCAGATTTGTCTGGTCGTAACGCAAGTAGTTTCCACTCTCCACCTCCGATCAGCAATGCTGTGAAATTCTCGATCAATGAGCAATTTGCATGTTGAGAGCGGAATGTGGATTGTGGGTAAGTCACTAACATTTGATTGCGCAGCTCCAGCTCTTGCGAGCTCATCAGCTTTGCAGTTACCTTCGAATCCACTGTGGCCCGGTATCCAGATAACTTGGACAGAATTCTGAACACTTATCTGGTTAAGAGATAAGAGACAGGATCGAACCACATCTGAGTGGGTATAAGAGGAGCTGAGTGCTCGAACGGCCGCTTGACTGTCGGTGAAAAAGCGGATATCCTCTAGTGATATTCTATTTTCTAAGAGAGTTTTCGCAGCATACCAGATAGCGCATACTTCCGCTTGGAATACGCTACAGTAGTCGGGTAATCTAAATGATAGATTGATGATAGATTGATAATGAGCTTTGGAAAAGATTCCAAATCCCACTTTGCCGTCTTGTTTTGAACGATCTGTATATATAATCAGAGGGCCATCAATTTCGGTTAGATTTGTCTTCCATTTTTCCCTAGTTGGGAGTGAACAGGAGAATAGCAAGGGTGGTGATGGAAGACTTACATGATAGTCTATGTCGGAAGAGATAACAGTGTTCCTGTTCAGTATGGCCGAATGGCCAAGATACTTATTCCATTTCGATATAGCATTCATGCGTGTCGCTGCTTTCGCTGCAATCGCTTTGCCAGCCAGATCGATGGGGAACAAGTGAAGCAACGTATTTAGAGCCTTAGTAGGTGTTGTACTTAAGCATCCTGTTATCAGGAGGCAGGCTGTTCTTTGGACTCGATCAATTGTGGCTACTCTGCACCGTTTTTCGAGTATTTTATTATTATACTTAATTTTATTTATATAAATTTTTTATTTTATGTTTAAAAATAAATAAAAAATTATGAAATACAATTATTAAGTAAAAAATAAATAAATAAAATTAAATATAAAAACAAAATAAATAAATAAAACAGTATTAAAATAAAATAATGAAAAAAATTATTAAAAAAAAACAAAAACAAAAAAAAAGATTTTATATAGTACATAAAATAAGTTAAACATAATAAAAGAGTTTAAGTTCAAAATGTCTGCATAAAAATGTTAATTTTAACTGTTTACTTAATTTTATTTCTAAAAAAATTTTATTTTATGTTTGAAAATAAATAAATAAATACATTTTTTATAAATAAAATTAAATATAATAATAAAAATAAAAAAAAAATAGTAAAAAAAAATAAAAAAAAGATTTTATAAAAAAAATTACACAAATTTTTACACAAGAGAGTTTAAGTTTATGTTTAAACATTTTATCAATGGAAGCAAAATAATGAGATTTTCGGAGATAATTTGTTTTATTATTATACTTAATTTTATTTATAAAAAAAAATTATTTTATATTTGAAAATAAATAAATAAATGTTTTATAAGCAAAATTAAATATCATAATATAATAGTAATGTAAAAATATAGTAATAAAATAAATAAAAAATGGTAAAAAAATAAAAAAAAGATTTTATAAAAAAATTAAACAAATTAGTTAAACATACTAAAAGAGTTTCAATTTAAAAGGTCTGCATTAGAGCGTTTAAAAATTTAATCAACGGAATAATAAAATAGTAAAAAAAAAAAAATTATAAAAAAAAATATTATAAAAAAATATATAAAAAAAATTATAAAATAAATACCAATTTTTTTATAAATAAAAATATTTAAACATAGTAATTAAGTTTAAAATACCTGCATGAAAATGTTTAAAAATTGTATCAACGAAATAACAAAATAATAAAAAAAAATTTAAATTAAAAACAATTTATAGAAAAAAAATTTTATAAAAAAATATATAAAAAATAAATGCAAATTTTTTTAGAAATAAAATTAGTTAAACAAATAATTAAGTTTAAAATATCTGCATAAAAATGTTTAAAAATTTTATCAACGAAATAATAAAATAATAAAAAAAAAATTAAAATAAAAAAAAGTATAAAAAAATATTTTATAAAAACATATATAAAAAAAATTATAATAAAATAAATGCAAATTTTTTTAGAAATAAAATTAGTTAAACATAATAATTAAGTTTAAAATATCTGCATAAAAATGCTTAAAAATTGTATCAACGAAATAATGAAATAATAAAAAAAAAATTTTAATTAAAAACAATTTATAGAAAAAAAATTTTATAAAAAAACATATAAAAAAATTATAAAAAACTAAATGCAAATTTTTTTAGAAATAAAATTTGTTAAACATAATAACTAAGTTAAATATCTGCATAAAAATGTTTAAAAATTTTATCAACGAAATAATAAAATAATAAAAAAAAAATTAAAATAAAAAAAATGTATAAAAAAAAATTTTATAAAAAAATATATAAAAAAATTATAAAAAAATAAGTGCAAATTTTTTTAGAAATAAAATTAGTTAAACATAATAATTAAGTTTAGAATATTTGCATAAAAATATTTAAAAATTTTATCAACGAAATAATAAAATAATAAAAAAAATTAAAATAAAAAAATTATAAAAAATAAGTGCAAATTTGTTTAGAAATAAAATTAGTTAAACACAATAATTAAGTTTAGAGTATCTGTAAATAATAAAATAATAAAAAAAAATTGAAATAAAAAAATGTATAAAAAAAAACTAGGGTCTGTCAGACTCACGCACGGTAGAAGTGAAACTTCTAAGTTGGTTGTTCCATGCATGGGAGCCCCGGTTTAGATCTCCCCCTCTCTCGTGTTAAATTCAGGTTTTCATAATTTTTTTTCTATTTCACTCCACATAAATTTGTACTATTTATTTTTGTCCTTATTAGCTTCAAATTTGACACTTGGGTGCAGTGTTGCACTTGACGCTGACATTTCTTTACACTTAATCAATTTGCCTTGATCACCGAAACGGTTGAAATGTTATTTTACAACCTTCTACTTCAACTATCGTCACTCGTTTGGCAAACGCACTCATTGTATCGCTTCGTCTCCTCCATACCTACCATCTATTTACTTCACAGCAGTTTCTTATTGCTTTCCCGCTTACACACATTCAATCGGCGCTTTGTCTGATACTCACACACAGCACTCATTTGCACGGGCTATGGCTATCTATAATACCCGTTGTCGGTTGCCTCCCTCACATCGTTCAGCGCTTGCGATGCGAGAGAGCGACAGAGAGAGCGAATAGGCGAGAGTGGGAAGGAGCAGCTGCTCCTTGGCCCCGCCCATTTGACGGATTTCAGTAACGCTCCGAACTTACCGTTTCACTCGCCTATTTTCAATCTGCCTTGGGGCCCCCGACGCGCCTAAAGAAGTTTCACTTCAAAAATATTTTATAAAAAAATATATAAAAAAAATTATAAAAAAATAAATGAAAAATTTTTTAGAAATAAAATTAGTTAAACATAATAACTAAGTTTAAAATATCTGCATAAAAATGTTTAAAAATTTTACCAACCATAATGAGATTTTTGAAAATTTTAACATTTCCCGAAATATTCTGGCAGAAGCCTTAAAACGTAATAAATTTTATAATTCCAATGGAAAAATGGTACCAATTTTTATTTCTTATTTTAAAATTCTTTTAAATGAACAGCGGTGCACCCTAATATATTTAAATACATACAAATATTTAGGTATTTTAACAACCGTACGTGCCAGCAAATTATCCTTAAAGCAGTTCATGTCTCTTCGGCGACAACAACAGAATAATAACTAAACAGCAGCACCTGCCCGCATGCCACTTACTGACGCATACGAAGGAGTATGAACACTTGGAAAGCAAATATCCAATGTCTGTGGCTTATTTGTTGGGAGTCCTGCTTGCAGCACCTCCGCTCCAAACACAAATAAACACAAATAGTATGCACATACAGACTTATGCGGTTATTTGCTCTGTACTGGCTGGCACTCGTAACATAATTTGCCTCCATTATTTGCTGTCAATCAATTTTTCGTAGCCGCTTCTGAGTGTTTCGACACTATTGATAAATAAAATTGATGATGTTGTGCCAAAATAGCGATAAATTACTTGCATACCCGCAGGCGTAAGTACATACGGGTGTGTGTATATACAATTTGTGTGTGTGTGTGTGATGTGTAATCAGGTTATGTGGGTAGGTGGAAAGCAGTTGCTTTGTAAGCATTTATTGCTATCTGTTTGGTCAATTAGTTGACACATTTTATTTTTGGCTCAGCTGTGAGGTGGGCATAAAAATTAACTAAGGATTTGTCCTTTCGAGAGTGTTGACTGTCACGAACGACGATTCAATTTGTGGTTCATCTGAGTTGAATGGCCAAGAGACAAGGTCAAGAAAAAGGTAAAAGGACAAAAGAGATTTCGAAAGATATTAGATAAGATTAGTGACTGTAGAGGGAAAAATTCAATGAAAGCCGATTGCCTATTGATGGAAAGCTGACTAATGTTCAAACCTGAAGGGTAGAAGGCTTAAACTTAGCCTCGTGAAAGTAGGCTAGCTGCTGAACGATCCGGATTTAAATCTGACCAAGAA
>JAYXIM010055592.1:0-10994 GCA_037575425.1 Anastrepha fraterculus | reverse complement strand
TTTCTGTGTTTACCGGCCACTGGAGATCATTTGCATAATTTGTGGGGACCTTTTAGAGAACGAGACTGTTGAGCACTTTGCCCGGGCTGCTAAATCACTGGGAGCTCCTTTCTTCGACAGCCTGAGAGCAGTGCGCCAACCTAAATCCCATCAATCTTCTCCATTGCATCAAATCTCAGGCTGGCTGTAGATATCTACCTGTTGGAGGTCTCATAATGGTATCAAAACGGGGCTTTAGTGCTACTGTAGGAGTGCCAAACTGCCACTTCAACCATTTCACCTACCTACCTATCATTTGTAGTAGTAGTGGGTTTCGAACACGTGCACTACCAAATGGTAGTCACGCAAAAATCCATTCCTGTACGCTCGGCACTATGTGAAAATAGGTATTTTTGAAAAACTGGTCAGCAACTTCTTCGATCGAAATATTAAAAGTAAAAGTAGCATTTCAAATATGTTTTAGTTCACTTTCAGACTGTAAGTTGCTAACATCGAAAAGCTGACCCTTGCTGAAAATAGACTGGCTAGAAGATTCTTGAATTGAGATGCTGTGCAAATGCGCTCTCTATTGCTACCATAACTGCCTTTAGGCCCTTGGGCTCGTTACTTGTGCGTTCGAAATTAGTCGGGGAATGCCTGACTACTCTCTCGATTGCATCCGAATACTTCGATATTAGGCTTATTTGGGTTCCCGGTCACAGCGGCATAGAACGAAATTGCTGGGCTAATGAGCTTGCTAGGCAGGGGATCCTGCAAACGGTTTCAGCGCAAAAGAGGATTGGAGTTCACTTAAGAACCTGTGGTAGACTCCTGATAAGATGGGCCTTGCGTTAATTCAGTGAGCGCTGGCCTAGCGCGCAAACGTGCAAAGTCACGAGATCCTTCTAACCATGGGTAGATTGAAGGCGCTCGAAAAAACTCCTAAGGCTATCAAAGCCGCAGCAATCGTGCATTGTCCGTTAGGTGTCACATGCGTTGAGACTATGGTATCACAACTGCGGAATTTTGATTATTTGTTCCAGTGGGGCCCTCTCAAGAGTAGCCATTTATCCTAGCTTATGCCTTTAAGACACATAAATATTCTCATGAGCTCATTTAGAATCTCTAATTTAATTAAGTACACTTTCTGCCCTGAAATAAGTTAGCATCCAGAAGATATCACGATAAAGATAAAAACATTTTCAATTAGTCAAAATATCCAACTCTGTGTTTAACGACTTTCCATAGAGAAACTTTCGAAAATAAATTGAAAATAACATGTCTTGTATGTTTGTATGTATGTATGTGCGTATAAAATTTTTCTATGTACACTAGGGTGACCCTTGTTTTGCAACAAAGTTCGCATTCTCGTCGAAAAAGTAGAAGGACTTCCGGTTATTGCCTCTCACACAAATGGTGACAATTAATTGAAATTCCATGATCGTTGGTTCTCAACTGGTTCAGAAATCGTTGATGCATTGCATGAACTTCTACTTGAATGGAATTTGGAAGATAACAGATTGTGACTACTTGTTTTGATACAACTTCGACTAGTGGGAGCGTAATTAAAGGAAGAAACTTAGAAATGATAACAATAAAGCAATTTTATCAATAATAAATACGAAAGGTTAAAATTAAAAAAAGCTAAAATTTCATAATTTTTCATGATTTCGATCGCGGCAACCACTTTCTATTTTTTTTTTTTTAATATTTCAGGTTTATGCTATTCACATACTTCCAAGAGATAAGCCCGAGAATTTCAACACTTTTGTTTTTCTCCATACAACTAAGTGCCCCCTAATGCGCATACGTAATAAATGCATGCAAATATGTTAAAAAAAAAGAAGAAAAAAGGTTTGCTAACAAACATCAAAGCCAGAATTCACTTACCACTAAGCCTCGCTTAACCGTAAAAGCGCTTCGAGCAGGTTGTCGTCGTGTGTAGGCCATGTCGAGATGTGCAAACTGCCTCTACGGCCACGGCTGCTGCTTCTATTCTATTGCACCAAAACTGTGTCTTCTCTTTGGTGTTTTTGGTGTGTTTGCTAAGTTGTCTTTATGCTCTTTTTTTTTTTTGGTATTTTAGTGACTATTTCGGTGTTTTCTTTTAGGAATTTATATTTATGAGCATGTAAGTAAGTTTGCTTAGGGAAATTTACGTATGTATGTGGTTACTATCACTTCACACACTCACTCAAAAAGAAAGGAATGAGAATAAAGCGGAAGGGCGTAGCGGCGTTTATGCGTGCACGTAGATTTTAGTTTAGTACAATAAGCTGCGATCCATAAGAATTTCGATTGCGGCAAACATAGGGACGCGTCGTTGTGTGTGTATGGCAGTATCTGTGGGAGCGTGAAAAGAATGAAAGAAGTTAAAAGTTATAGTGTGAATAAATATGAGGTATTTAGTTTTTTTTTTTTTTAATGTTTGCACACTTTAGAGTATGAATGATGTACTGCGGTGTGTATGTGTGTGTGCATATACGATTTACATATACTTATGGTAAACTGTGCGTTCATACATTTATGCATTTGAGTGCTTTCACATGAACTTCACCTGAACTGAACTCGTCTGAACCATAGCGGTAAGTTGAAAAGTAGCATGTCTTTCGTGCCACATATTTTAGCATGTAGATAAAACATTTCAAAAGAAAAATAATTACAAATGCATTCAAAATGTTGAGTAAAAATCTTAAATGTTGAAATTTGAAAATTTTTCATCAGATTACATACATGATTTTAAAGAACATAGGAAGTGTGCTTCCTCCGAACATAAAAATCTGGAACAATACGGGACAATACACACAACTTTCACTCCACAGAACCCAGGTTAATACGAAATTTTCGGTTAAAAAAGCTATTAAACAAAACCCCACACTATACAGATATGACAAAATAAACCAAATTTTTTTTTCATTAAGTTAAAAAATAGATACCTTTCTTATATTCTTCCATTATAAATTTATTTCTTTTTTTCCTTTTTAACTATTATCGAACAGCTGTTTTCTTACAATATTTTACTGAACTGTTTACAAGTTTGTTGTTGCTTCAGAAGCATCATGTTTTACAGCTCGTATTTAGAACAGAGTTGCCATATCCAAATAATTTTTTGTATATTTTAGACCACTGAAATGTCTCAATTAATACTGCGTACCTATTTTTTTTTGAAATAAGAAAAAACAATTTTGGATTTATGCCGAAATATTTGAATTTCAAATCATTGTGGATTGTAGGGACAAAATTCTGTAGAAAACATTTATTTTATTTTTTTCAACCAACAATTTTTTATTTTATTTGTTAAAAACTAAGGTTATAATTAAAAATTGCAATAAAATGCATTGTAGAACTATGGCCTTACGTTCTTCTTATGGGCAACCGACAATTATGCATTTGACTTACTGTTGAAAAAAAACTCTTTCCCAAAAAAACCGAAGTTTTGAACTTCTATATCTCATCAACCACCTAATATTTCCTGCCATCTGTATAAAGAATGGGCACGAAAAACATTGGTTGAGCGAAAATTATCATAACATCAAATTTATACAAGATATCAAAACAATATTTATTTTATTTTCTTCTTTATTATGCGTAATATTTTAAACAAAATACTTCTATCGATTTTCTTTGTTGTGAATAAAATGACGCAATTTAGATTTGACTCCTTTCATTAGGCAATAGACATCAGTTTTTGTTACGGTATCTGCCGCTCTCTACTAATTCATTTTAAACTACTGCTAAATTTGTTTTTTTTTTTTTTAAATTTTAGCAATTTGTTTCTAACCATCGCTCAATATTTTTCAATAGGTCGGCGTTGTGGGCTGTTATATGGGTTGTGGTCCTTTTGAACAACATTTGCACGTGATTTTCATACCAGTTCATAGCAAGAGGGTTATAATAATACGATGCTAGCTCGGACCAGAACAAAACTGTGCCTTTACGTTGTTCTATGAGTGGCAGCAACCGTTTTTGTAAACACTTCCTCAAATAATTCTTGACTTGTAATGTCCGTGGTAATGAACATTTTGCTTTTCACACTACACTGCCAGATGACTTGCCAAAGCAAATATTTTTAGAGCACTTGCCCAATATTTTTAGCTTAAAGGCACTTGGAACTCCTTCTTTCTTCGTTGCGGTATAAAATTCAGCATTCAGCCATATTTATGAATATCTTGATTGTATAAATTTCGCGCACGTGTTTAAGCACTCTTATTTGGTTTATCATTTCGACTGGGTGCTACAATCCTTTTACGTGATCATAAGCCTTCACTTTTGCGCACTTTTTGGACGTCAACTTTTGACTATGTACCTGTTTTGCAGAACCTCGAAGTAAAAGGTCAGCTTTTTTCGAAATAATGAAACTATTTTTTGGTTTTTATTTCTGACGTAAATCCTTTCTTATTTCTCTGCCAGGTCGTCATTCCACCAACAAGTTTTCAATAAAATTTTGACTTTTATAAGACG
This sequence comes from Anastrepha fraterculus, assembly GCA_037575425.1. NCBI lineage: Eukaryota > Metazoa > Arthropoda > Insecta > Diptera > Tephritidae > Anastrepha > Anastrepha fraterculus. Next base: position 6,554 of record JAYXIM010055592.1, on the reverse strand, counting down.
TTATAATTCGATTTAACAGGCTGCACGCACGAAAAAATGTGTCGTCACCTTGCTCATTAGTGTTACCTTGCTCATTGCCGCTACCTTGCTCAAGTGTCGTTACCTTGCTCATTGCCGTTACCTTGAATGAACTGCAAGCGAAAGCGCGGAACGAACGACAAAGCAAACAAAGCAAACGAACGGCAACGTTCGACATCTTGCTCTCTCCTACTTAAATGGGCGTATATGTGTATGTATATGCGCATATGTACATATATAAATTCACGTATTTATATTTGCATATGCCTTCTTATTGATTATTATTAATTTGATTTACTTAAAGAATTTAAAATAAAACCAAGTTTGTTAATAATACCTGCTGTTTTAATGTTATTATTTTTTGACGTGATAACGTCCGTCTTATAATTCTATGTAGCCGGCTGCACGCACCAAAAAATGCGTCGTTACCTTGCTTGAACAGCATGTTATGTTATGTTATGTTATGTTATGTTATGTTATGTTATGTTATGTTATGTTATGTTATGTTATGTTATGTTATGTTAAAGTATATTATGTTAATGTTAACTCATTCTCTATATCCATACAAACAAATAAAATCCCATCTATCAAACAAATAAAATTAAAATTTTCTTTTGAAAAATGCAACCATTCAATCAGTATTTTCTTATGACGTTATCACGTTAAACTATCGTCAGTAAACCGACTTTACAGACAACCTCTTTTTTTAACACACTTTTACTTTTCGGACAATTTAAAGTTTTTGCTATAGCATTGGACGACAAATGACCATTTTCTTGAATTTTGCGCACAATTTTCTCGCAAGCACATACTTAATCGAATACGTTTGACTGAATCCGTAGAAGTTACAAAAAGAGAATACGCCAAATTAATAAGGGGCACAAACACTATGAATGCGTGCACTAATTTTTTATTTACAATTTGTTTTACACAGGTGATGAGTAAACACTATCGGTTAGTTTTTGTTTTTTTTTTTTGCCCATTCTTTAATGATAGCAGTTAGAAGTCGTAAGTACCTGTTGGTAAATCGCCTTACAATTCATTTAGAACATTAACTCTTTTATTACAAAAAGGGAGGCTCCTGCATATATGCATCGAGGTAATTAATAATTAATCACCGAATTGTCGATTTCGCCCACTAAGCGGTACCTGCGCTTATAAACATGCCACATCAAAAATTAAATCCCGCCATTTGAGTGTCTTCGATTTACTCAACTTCAATGGAAATTTGTATATATCGATTCAGCGCTAATTTTCTCTTCTATACCCAAGCAAGTTCAATACAAATTTGCTAAGGGTATTATTAAGAGTATTATAAAAGCAAAAAGTGGTAAGTATTGAAAAAAGCGGCATAGTATCTCGCATACAAACAACACTTTGCATTTGATTAATTCATATGGTTCATCTCTGAAATGGCTTATACCTACTAATATACTGAAATTTTATTAGGCAATTCATATGTGTATTTATTACCCAAATGTCATATTAATATAAACAAGTTCTAGATATTGAGTAAGGGCTGTGGCACCTTCATTATAAACTTAAAATAAAAGCAGTAGGGCAAGTAATTACAAATGGTTACCAAAAAGGCCATCTCCCTTTTAAATTTGGCACAGCTCTCACTCACATATATATAAATAGTTTAATGCTTCATCAACAAACGCAAGAGATAAATAAATTTGCACGAAAACTTCGTACAAACTCTATTCGCATACTAATTATTTATAATCCACTAGAGGTAACCCGCTGCGCTGTGGCTCTACATCTAATAATAACTAATTATGAATAAAATATACGCAATGTAAAAGTTTAGCTTTCGTGAATCCAATTATTTGCATCCTCTTTAGAGTCAACTGAAACCTCGTGGGTCAAATGGTTAATTATCAATTGACATCAGGCTGACCCACTTAACATAATTCAATTTTATTCCAGCTGTGCAATTTGCGATTTTTGACTCTTCTGCCATTCTAAATCAACCGTTATACCGAAATATACGTATGCGGCTTACACCACCATCAATGGACGATATTGTTTGATCTTTTTTTTTTAATTGTTTTTAACGCAGATCAAGCATAAGATTATATACCAAAGGTTAATTAACTGGACAAAGAAAGGTGCTGACTTTTCCTAAGCTCCTAAGCGCGATCAAAGAGAGCGTCGGCAAGCACGCGTGCGCGGCAGAATTTGCGTCAAAAAGCCATATCATATTAAATGGATTTCTTGAAATGAAAATATATCTAAATAGAAAAAATTGTTTCAAAAACCATCTTCAGATCAAGATCAGAATTGATTGCTGAGATAAAGGCCATAAATATAATGCCAACATCGCCCACTAATTTCAAGAAAACACAATTTCTTTAGTGGAGCAATCGAGAACCATACAACAAGGCCACATGTCCAAATGCCCAAATTTTGTATTCGCATTCAAACGCTATAACGGTCAAAAAAGCTGTTGATGCGAATCAGCTGTCGCATATTTTTCACTTCTTCAACTTAAATATATATCTGATGATAATTTAAAATCATATTCGAATTCAGTTTGCATAATCCAGCTCAAAATAACAGCCATAGTGCATCTACTAAGTTGTATCATTTAAAATCAAATTGCTCGTACTAAACAAAAGACTTAAGTAGCGAACCTGAAGGGGGACTTCACAAACTCTATATATATGAACACTGTTGTCTTAAAACTAAACGTAATAAAGTAAAGTGAGTGTAGGCGTCATTAAGTATGCAACACCTTTTTCATTTATACTGCATAATGCGACCTTATATCTCTCTATCGTTGTTACTAGAGCTTCTCTTGTCAAGTTGTTTGGGCTAACGGGCCGTCTTTTTATTTCGTTGGTGCAGTGGAACATACATCTACAAGAAGCACCAATTTGGGTATGTAAAATGCGTATTCGGCATATTATTAGAAAAGGTGGATTCATTGAGAATTTTTGAAAAATCAAACGAGAACCGAATCTGTTAAGTAAACAGGCACGGCAGCCATGACAAGGGCTTTAAATTACGCAAAGCAGTAAATTGTGTACTCCTCGCTCATCAGGTATTGTCCAAGTTCGATACAAACATAGGAAGATATATAAAATAGCCCACCTACTGTTATGAGAACGTTGTAGCCGAATGGGTTGGTGCATGACTACCATTCGTGAGTGCGTAGGTTCGAATCTCCATGCATAAAACAGCAAAATGATAAAAAAAAATTATTCTAATAGCGGTCGCCCTTCGGCAAACAATGGTAAATCTACGATTGTATTTATGCCATGAAAAAGCTCCTCATAAAACCCATTTGCTGTTCGGAGTCGGCTTAAAACTGTAGATCCCTCCATTTGTGGAAGAAAATCAAGATGCACGCTACAAATAGAAAGAGGAGCTCGGTCAAACTCCTATGAGAAGTGAACCCTTCAGCCTTCAATGGTTTTGCTTGCAGTCTTGCCTCAGACCGTATATTCGCCCACTCATCCGCTTCCCCAATATAGACTAACTTGTGCTTTTGAAGAGATTATAGGGATCTTCGATATTCTTAAGCACATTTGTAGTTATGCATATGAAGAAGCGGGAGGTTTTCACTTTGGCGCTGGATTGGGCCTTTCCCCCGACGTTATCCGACTAAGATGTCGACATCATTTTCTAGCTTTGCCATCACATTCGAAACGCAAGTTTATTGGTGTTTCACCATTTGGGACTAGTCGTTGCAGACTCAAGCGCTTTGATCGCAGCTTAACTATGTATATAAAAAAAGGTGCGATTTCTGACATAATTGAAAGCTTTGTTTCCGTATTAATTGCTTAAGAAACGTTGCAGTACTCGAGAAGTGTGGAAGTTTTTCTCATTGAGACCTTTTGGTTTTTAAGTTTTAGTCTATATGCGTACCAGACCAGGTTGTGGATATGCTTTCCTGCCTTCCAGAGCGCTAAATACACAACAGACAGATTATCTTCGATGTTTAATCTTTCGTGCCCTCTGCTCATCACAGTGTCTCATTCAGACCCAGCTCCCTTATTAAACTCAAGATAGAGCTTAATAGGATTGAGTGTATGTGCCTTATACTTCTGACCGCAGTTTGCCGAGATGTCTCAACCTTCTCCACGCTACACCATAGGTGCTTGACATAAATATTTTTGATATCTTTTTTTAGCATCTTCTCATTACCACCGCCATTTTTATTACTTTCAATTATTTAAATAATATTTTGTTTCCTGTACATAAATCCAGGCATCGAGTTTGTTTTGTAAAACTTCATTGTGATTTCAATACATTCAGTTCTGCAATTTCCCAATACAGCCGCACACTTGCATACCGCATGCTTGCATGGATACCTATGTGTGCAGATTTGTGCGGCTAGTGATCGGTTGGTTTTGCAATTTCCCCGCCAAAGGGTTACAGCCACACGTTGCTCCACATGCCGATTAACATTTTCACACTATTCTGATGCTAGCGTGTGGCATGTAGCGTGGCGCAAATATGCTTATATGTATGTGTGTATGTATGTGTTTAAACTTCACCTCACTTGACCACTTGTGGCTGTTGGCTGACTTTCTTAACTCCTTTCCCATTTTTTCACCTTTTATGAATTACGGTTTTGTTTTCTATTTGAAATCATTTTACTTTTTTCTCTCTTTGTCTTTTTGTCTCTTATTGTTTATTATTTCGAACAACTTTGACGTTGTGACTTCGACCATGGTTTGGTGGTGTCTTGTAACCATAACTTTTAATAGCCGGTATGGTATTTGGAGCACACTAGTTTCGGTCATGACAATAAACACTGAAACAACGACTTTTATTGCCGCTCAAAGGTGTGGACAGCAGGATATATAAAAACATTTGTGCATATGTATATAGTTACATATTTATAAATATATATCTATGTATGTGCATTAATATAAGTATATTCAGGTGTGCAAAATGTTAAGGAGCTGCCGGTGTGCACAGTATCAACTAAAATGCGAAAGACAACATCTTTATAGCTTAATTAAGTTGTAATTTCTGTACTTGAAGTAAGGATTTATTTTACATACATGATTTATTTTCCCTTCTTTATTCTCAGACCATTACTCACTACTCATACTACGAGTAGTTGGCACATTTCACGCGATAAGCTTAACCAAAGTCGGGTCAGCACCATCACAAGACTTTTTCCAATTTCCCTTGCAGGTGGCGGCATTATCCTAAAATATTTTCAGCCGGTCAGCCAGTGCATAAACCAATCAGTCAGTTCTATAGCCAGCTAGCCAGTTAGTCAATTAGGCAGTTAATCCGTTAGACAACCTGCGACTGCGGCTAGTTATATGGCTATTGATAGTGTTCATGGAAAAAATTTCCACTTTCAAGTGAAAGGTGCGCACCGTATTTTAGTGTAGTGAAATGTTGCTTCTCGATGCTTACATATTCAACTCCCTTCATACTTTTCCATCGAGTCTTTCTTCTTTGCACTGTTATTTGCACTACCATCTTCAATGAACTTTGTGAAAATATTTCTTTATGGCTTTTTATAAATACATTTTTTTTCCAGCATGTATTCCGTGTATTCCAACATATGTATGTCTACTTGTTCGCTGAAGCCGCTAAATACTATTTTATGGTTACAAGCCGTTTGAATTTAATTTGTTTGTGAAGTGAAAATCACAACAACAAAAAAACCAATTGCTTTAATTTCTTTTTTCTTTGTTGTTGACTGCCTTATTACTTTTCTTCATGTTCATTGGAGAATAAATGCTGTCTGTGCTGCTTAATGTGCTCGTTAAACAAAGCCGCACTTACTAGGAGGTATAAATGTTTTAGCACACAATATCTTATATACGGTACTTACTACTATAGGCTATGCACTTTAACTTTAAAATGTATATATTAAAATTGTAATAAATTAAAAAAGTAAACTATTCGAATAATTCAAACAAATATTCTCCGTCATTTGCATTTATGTAAGTAGGTATGCATAGAGAACAAATATTATATGCTTATAAGAATATCTGTATGAATTTTTCAGAGGTAAATTTGATCTTTTGCGGGAAAAACTTTCCCTATCAATGCAAATGTAGCTTATTTATTCATCTGAAATTATCCTAAAATAAATTAAAACAAGTAAGGAGGGCTGATGAAACAACGGAGCACTTATTGTGCGAGTGCGTTGCACTGGCTAGAACCAGAATGCAAATTTTCCACCGTGATCAACTGGATCCGGAAGAAATAAAGAAAGCTCCTATTACAGATATACTAAGGTTTATACGTATAGCAGAAAAATTGTTGGAAGAACATGGCTTTCAACCAACTCCTTTCCAAAGGCAGAGAACAACTAGGCAAACTAGAACCTGATGTAGTGGTCGGGTAACTTTCGCGGATGATCAGAAGGATCATCCATATTAAATTAGGTAGCTTGACACAAAAGATCTTTTAGGTCGCAGTGTCGGTCATTGGACCACCTACTAGGATAAATTATTATTATTATTAAGGAGGGCTAAATTCGTTCCCAACCGACCCTATAATAAAAATAATATTAATTGGTTGCGTACTCGTACACCTCCTATTTGTAGCAC
>JAYXIM010055589.1:0-27204 GCA_037575425.1 Anastrepha fraterculus | reverse complement strand
TGGCCCTCACCCGCCTGCCTCCGATGTTCTCTTAAGAGTAAAGGTTGACACTCACCGCCTTTTCAAAGAGATTCCATTAATGGCGGAAGGCAAGAAGGCCAATAAATCTTGCTGCCATGTTAAGCACCCAAAATTTCATGTTGAATTTGTAAGAGGAGAGGAACTCATCGCCAAGTACTTTTGATCACTCCGAGTATTACGTCTCATAAAAATCCGCATCAAAGCAAGATGCTTCAACATCTCCCTCATTTTAGCCCATACCACGACGAAAGAGAAGGACTATGCGACCATAAACTGCTTCTATAAGCGCCTGGGACGTTTCTATGTGTTCTGCCCCCGCCACGTCATAAAAACCGTGTTTAGTGGCTTCAATGCCAGGGCTGGTAAGGAAGTGTATTTTGGACCCACGAAATGAGGCTGATCGACTTCGCCGGGACCCAAAACATGAGAGCATGCAGCACCATATTCCAGCAAAAAATGAATTCACCAAGCTATCGCCTGATCGGAAAGTGTGAAACCAGACCGATCTTATTGTGCATACGATCCAAGTGAAGCAGAGGGATATCAAGAGACGTTTGGTCACGTATGAGATGCTTCTTGAACGGCAGAAAAGAAAAGGTTTTCTGTATTGCATCGTCACTGGCGATGAAAAATGGATATATTGGAGCCTGCCAGGTAAACCAGGTCCATCGACAGCGAAAAAAAATATTCATGCTTCAAAGGTTATGTTGTGCATCTGGTGGGATCAGAAGGGTGTCATCTATTATGAACTCCTTAAAGTATTTGAAACCATAATGCATTTCGAGCTCTCACAGAAAATATGTATGATAACTCGTAACTTTGGCTAAGCACGTAACTTTCGGCTAAGACGGAAACTTATTGCCATACCCAATATATGAGTTTATTTAATTCCAAAAATTATATTTCGGTCCGAACCAAATTTAGCGCTGTCTGACTCATTGTTATTGTTTTAACTTCGCTGTCACAACTTCAATTTCCGAAGCCAAAGCATATGTGAAGCAAATTAAATGAGAAACTGAAAGCAATTTCAAACCCTGCTTGTTGGCCTACCGCTTAAATCATTTTTTCTCTAATTAGAGGTTTATAAGGTCAAAAAAATCAAATTTTTTTTTTCGTTTTAAGCGATTCCTAATATATTTCAGAATATTCACACAAAGTTACAGAGCCTAATTCTCAATATTTCCGTAGATACAAAGCCAAAGGTAGGCGAGATTTAGGTAGTTACGCTGTGACCGGACAGCTATAGTACAAACTTTATCTTCTTTTCTCGACTTTTCATTTTTATGATTTCTTTGAATTGGCGTACATGAATGAAATGAATCATAGCTTGTTCCCTTCAGTATTAAATTCTCTTCTATTTGAACTAACAAAATAGATAAAAAAAAATTTCTCAAGATTTCTATACCAAGTTGAAGTGAATTTTTTTTTATAGAAAGGCATTTTTTTCTTTGAAACCTCCAAAAAGTTGAAATTTTGAAATTTCTCTCAGTTTTCTTAGTTCAACTAGAATAAAAATTCATGATAATTAGAAATCCATTTGAATTTTTTGCTTTAGATAATAATTACGAGCTGTATCATTTTTTTTTCAACTTATTTTAACCAGTAAAAAATTTTTTTATACTTTTCAAATGTTCATTAGAAGATAGAAACAATTTTGCTAAATTAATTTTTTCCTTAGAAAAAAAATCGCAAAGAGATGCAATTTTTAGACCTCATAAACCAGGCTCCCTCCTTAAAACATTTTTTTTTAATCAACCACTTATTGTAAAGCCTTCTGGTTAAATAAAATATATAATAAATATTTGAAAGAATATAACAAATATAGAAATGATACTCCTAGTAACGCCTTGCACTGTTGTCACTTCGGTAACTGCCTTTAATACACTGGACAAGGATTTTTAATGGATGAGAATCTATTTCCCAATCTAGCCCAACAGTGTAATAAACTGTATCCAATATTTTACTTAAAAATTTATTTGTTTGTTGTTGTCTATTCAGCAACTTCACACTTCATACGCACAATTAACATAGGTTTAAATCGGTTGAATTTCCGGGCCAATCGAAAAACCTAAACCTAATCCTCAAAAGCGTTGGCCTACTTAAAATAAAACCTTTCAAGTACTAAATAGTGATCCTAATCCTTCTGTGCAAATTTTATAACTTGCATCAGAACCTGTAATTTTTTTTTTCAATTTCACCGCTATACAGCTTTGAAATCATCTTAATGGTAGGTGGTGCGTTTTTATTGGCCATCAGTGTAATATGCACATGCCCAGCGCGTTGCAGAAGACAAAAGAATATTGAAAACTTTCGTTCGTTTATCGACGAACTTTTACAACTGCATTTATCCCACTCCTCTATTCACCTTGTCGAATGATTGACTAATTGACTGTCTTTGGTTTCAGCGCCTCACAGAAGTCATTACCTGAATTCATTGGTGTTTCGCTATTACTTGGAAATGAAAGTGGAAAAAAATGAATTTTCTTTGGATATTAAATAATTTTCGAAATTTGTGTTGTTGTTTTACTTTATATGCTATTTAATAGCTTTTCATGTATTCATATTCATATATACATATACTGGCATACATATGCACATCCATTAAGTACTTACCTACCTGTGTTTTTAGTGTGAAATACTATGTAGGTTATATCTTTAGAATTTATTCAGTACGAGTAGCCGTTGTCAGACTTGTATGTTTGTGCGAATTTACAAATAATAAGACATTTTATTTTCATTTCATTTGTCATTTCATTGCCCAAAATCATTTTAACATAGGAGTTTACAAATAATAATAAGACAAAAAAGGTTGTTCCACATATATTTCTAGTTACATTTGTAAATATGTATGTTTACATAACCACAAATTTTCGTTTTCCTTCTAGGCAAAACAAATTTTTTGAAGTTTTTTGTTTTATTTCACAGCCGTTAATACAATATAGGATTTAAAAGCCCTGAGTAAAGTTTCTATAAGTAAAATCCTGCACTCTTGACTTCATTATTGAGCCAAAAAATCACACTTCACAGAATTCGTATGACACAGTTGTGTGTATGTAAGCATGTTTCTATGTATTTGCATACGTATCTCCTGCTTTTTCACTTCCACTTCATTGTTTGTTTCTTATCCACCTGTTTGGGTGTTTGCACATTCAACTCGGTGTAATTCATGGGTTCATAGTTGCAGCAGTAAGCAGTTCATTGAACTCAACGCACTTCGTAATTGTTCCCTCAGTTATGGCTGAAATTTTGGAAGGAGCATTGTCTATACTCAGTCGATGGACTGCCAGTCGCTCCCTTAGAACCAACTCTGACAAAACGGAATTGATGCTATTCACCAGAAAATACTTCACCTTTTAGACTTCCTGCTAAAAATCTATGCTACTGCTGTAAATTTATGTTCGGCAAAAAATGGCGTCTTAAGTCACGTGTCGTACTCTGGAAGTTCAACTTAGTGGTTCTGCCAATTTTGACATATGGTTGCCTAGTTCGGAAGAGCTATAACACCAATAAATTAGAGAGAGCATTGGACTGCATGTAGAACATACCCCACTTCCGTCCTTAACGTCACTCTGCATTTACTTCCGGTTGATCTTCACGTTCAATCCATTGCTGCTCAGAGCGCTATTAGGTTGAAAGAGTTTGGCCTCTGGAGGCAACCTCCCGTAGAATTGGAAGGAGGGGAGAGTCTGCATAGGGGTCTCCATCTGTTTTCACCGGCGGATCCAAGATGGGATCTGTTGCTGGAACGGAGGGTTTTTTCAACTTCAGCAATATTTTTTTCAAGCAGATGCATTCGCGATCCTAACGATCTATGTTCCAGGGCATATTTCCCCGTCTTTCTTTTATTTTCGATTATTCTCAATATAATTTTGTACAAACTCCGCTAAAACTAACGCTAAGCCATAGGGAAATGAAACAGAGCAGGAAATCATTAGCAAGATTTCCAAAAATTCGTTTGATAAGATGGGCTACCTGGAAAACAAGTAGCAGAGTCTCCATAAAGCCTTTCCAGCCACTGCTTCGCTTGAATAGTATTTTCCCCATCAATATATAGTGAGCAATTAAGGGGACCCAGTGGTGTAGAAATTTCAAAAAATCGATTTTTTGTTTTTTCAATATTTCGCATCATCTGAAATTTTAATATGTTGGCTATTGCGCGTACTAGAATCATATTATTATTTCAATTGTTTCGTTTTTTTTTTTTGGATTAAAAAACTAAAAATTTTCAGAATGTCAAATTCCAAACCGCGCCATTTAGTCAAATTCGTTTTTTTTCTAGTAGCAGGACATGGCTACAGTCCTATTGATTAATAATTTTTTGGTTTGTGTATTGCAGATAAATAGAAGAGCCAAAATGGACAACACCGTCCAGGTCCAATTGTTCGGGAGAGTCAACTTCAGCACAATTTTTAAAATTACACAGGCCGACAAAATTTAACCAACATTCAGACCCAGAAACCAGACTATATATTTCCGAAGGTTTATGATGCGCTGAATCCAAATCTGGCCTCAGAATTGCTCTATCAGCTCTGGTTTTCGAGATATCCTAACCTAAAAGTGCAAAAAACCCCATTTTTGCCCATATTTGAGGTTATGTAGCCTTGCAGATGTTTTCTTTCACCAAAATTAAAGGATGGCATCTTTAAATACAATCCTTCTTTTTTCAAATGGCGTTTTGTTTGCTCAAATATCATTTTTTTCGCAGAGATATCGCATAACCTCAAATATGGGCAAAAATGGTGTTTTTTGCACTTTTAGGTTAGGATATCTCGAAAACCAGAGCTGATAGAGCAATTCTGAGGCCAGATTTGGATTCAGCGCATCATAAACCTTCGGAAATATATAGTCTGGTTTCTGGGTCTGAATGTTGGTTAAATTTTGTCGGCCTAGTTCCATTAAACACGAAAGATACGATTATCGTAAAAACTCAAACTAATAAATTAATTTTAGTTATCAATCCGAATTTTGCATGGGCAGAGAAGCAGATATTAGTTTAAATTATTTCGGATACTTTTCCTTGTAGACTAGTGTTATAAAAATTATAAAAAAAATATTTTTTTAGTTTTGTATGTAAAAGAAGTTAAATAAAAAGCCTAAAAAATTTCAAAACTACTGAAAATACGCTAAGTTTTCAACCTCTAGACCACCGGCACCCCCTAAAACACGAAATTTTCTTTGATCCATTGTTTTGAAAATAACAAAAAAAAATCACGAACTAATGAATAGAATATCAGGAAATTTTAGCAGCTGTCCTTTTAAGGTTTTAGTATTAACTGAAAAAGAGGTGAATGCAATAAAACTAGTGTCATCTATTTATTAGGCCAGGGACTTTTCAAGCCATGTGCTACCTAACACTACAGATACCCAGTTAAACAAGAAGGCTATTCAAAATGATCGTAGATTTTGCTTCGACCGTTTCTGCGATGGGTTTCTTGTTCAAACCTTAATTTTTCGGAACAAGTTTTTCGAGATTTTCAACTATGCCGCCCTAATTCGCTTTTGTAGACTGTGCCATTTGTTGGATAGTTTAGCGAATACTTTTCTTGGACGAAAGTCGCTGTAAACAGATATCATCTGTAATGAGGAGCATGAAGCTCAATTTTCTTCATAGTCAATGTTAGGGTTGTCTTGGTTATCCAGCCATATTGCAAAGGTTAATTAACGAATTTCACTGGAGTTTGGTATTTGTAGTTGAATTGAAACATTATGTAGTGCAAGGTAAAAGAATCCAGGTCTAAATCGATTATTCTAGTCAATTTGAAATAAGTTGGCATATAATTACATATCTACTAATCAGAATATTGTAAGTCATAAATCAAACCCGTAAGCATTATGAGAAAATTGTGAAAGGAAACCACAATGAGATTTCCAATTTATCATTTTAAGATTTAAATTTGCCCTTTGTACCTATAGTAAATATGTACGAGTATAATTGAGAGTTCTTGGAAATTTGAAATAGAAATTGCTATGCCAGCCAAATTTTTGCCGAAACCAACTTCATGTGGAAGAAATTGTCAAAAGTTGTATAACCCATGACCATAAATTAATATTTACATACATACATACTCGTACATATGTATAATGAGTTTAATTACATTTTAACATAGAAAGTATCATACACAGTTCAGTTAATTGATGTCAGTAAAAGCGCTACTTATATTAAAGTGTAAGGCTGTTATTTAATTATTATGAAACATTAATCAATTATATTCTTTGGCCAGTTTTTTTCGTTGCTTATATATGTATTTAAGTTAAATGGGTAAAATTTTACCAAAAAGGGCATTGACATTCACTACTACTTATAAGTTTGTATGTAAGCATCTAATGGTGTTAAGCTGATTATGTTGGCTTTTTTCGCACAAACTTTTTGCAACCTTATTCATCTTCTCTTCCAATTATGTACAATACGCCGCTTCCGTTGGCATTTATTTAGTACAATAACAATGTACATACATACATACATATATAATGTGGGTTTTGTGAACGCTTTTCCTTACTTTATGTCGATCATTAAAGGAGTGTTGGTAAAGAAATGAATTGTTTTGGTGCATTATAGTTATGCGCATATGATACTGATAAATATTCGACAAAGCGCCCTAGTATTGCACCTGCGCAGTAAGGGTGATAGATAGATACAATTGAGGTATAAATTACATTATTTAAAAAAAAGAAAAAAAGGATGAATATGTTATTAACACATTCCTTATGTAGTATCTATGTATATGGATGCACTAAACTTAGCGGGCGGTAGACAATCTCCATGCCAGAAAAAACCAACTTAGTTTACAACTGATTACGATTTTTTAAGATCTTAGGAAATATGCATATTTACCTATATATATAGATATAATTGGCGCGTACACCCTTTTTGGGTGTTTGGCCGAGCTCCTCCACCTATTTGTTGTTGTTGCTCCTCAAATGGAGGGACCTACAGTTTCAAGCCGACTCCGAACGGCAGATATTTTTTATGAGGAGCTTTTTCATGGCAGAAATACACTCGGAGGTTTGCCATTGTTTGCCGAGGAGCGACAGTAATTAGACATTTTTTTTTTCATTTTGGTCTTATGCCGAGATTCGAACCTACATTCTCTCTGAATTCCGAATGGTAGTCACTCACCAACCCATTCGGCTATGGCGGCGGCCATAGAAAATACCTACAATAAATATATTTCAGTTTTTTCTTTTAACTGAGAAAATTTTGGTATTTTATTATATATTTATAATTTTTGGTGGAAAAGAGATTTTGTTATAACCTATGATGTATATGTGGCAGGTATACATGTTTACATTTTTTTTAAACTTATCAAATATGTAGAAAAACGTTCATTTTAACATTTTGCATTATTAATTTTCTAATTTAATATCTTTAAAAGTGTTGCCGATTTTGTATACATTAAACATTAAAGTTATGTTTGTAAACGTTGTTGGTTGGTTGGTTGAAGTGGTGATTCATCCAGAATCCAACTAGCGCTTCCGCACCATTTTGTTGTCACAATCTCTTTACCCACTTATTTAACGGTTATTTACAGCCGGGCCATATCCAGTCTGCGCGGGCCATATCTACAGTCTTTAATAACCATTAGCATTAGATAAGTTGATGTCTAAGCCAGACAGTTGTTCGAGACTCTCGAACAATGGTTTGCCCAGAGTTGGCATTATCTCCTTCCTTAGAGCAGGGCATTCACACAGGAAATGGAAGATTGTTTGCTTTCCTCCAGTTGCTTACAACTGTGACAGTGTGTGCTGTAAGGGACGCCCATTTTGGTGGCTTGTTCACCGACAGACTAAAGTTATGACTGCCGTGAGTATCCACACGATGACTGTGGCGACTGTGAAGGTCTATCGAACTTTGCAATCCCATTTTGCTGTTACCACTCTTCACACCTTCGACTTCGATGTTTGGGATCGCTGTCTTTTTCTAAAACCTAAGGTTGGCTAGTTCTTTCAAACATCTTCGCAGCTGACAGTAATAATGCCTTTGGTAAATTTTATTCATCAAATCTGCCTTCAAATTGGCGTTAAACACAAATCAACATGAACCTTAACTAGATGCATAACGTTGAAGTTGTCGATTATCAGCAGTACACCAGAACTGATGTATGCAATTATTCGCCCGAAACGAAGATTCATCCACGAATATTACGTTAGCCCATGCATGCAATGCCCTGAAATATTTGAGCAATTCAAAACCAAAACAAAACACTCTAGCATTCATAGTAAGTAAACTCAACACAAATAGTAACAAAATCCACCTTGAGTAATTTGGAATTGATAGTGGATCTCTAGAAATGCAATTGAACAATTTAAAAATCAAAGCTTTGTGGAGTGGAAACAAAGTTGAAGAGCAGGTTGCGAGAGTTGGAGGTCCAGAAATTTATATACATATCGCAACAAAAATGAACAGCTTCCCGCGAGTTGGGCACTAACATTCGACACATAGAATATTATTAAAAGTAAAGTAAGAATCCAAATAGCAAATGAAAATCTAGAGTCGTGTTTGAAACTTAAAACAACAAGTTATGAGCCAAATCATGCAAAGCCATCGCTTCCATTGGATTTGTTTACTCAAATGTTCGTTATTGAAGTACTATCCAAGTTAGTGTTGTAAGTAAATGCTTCATTCTCTTAATTTATTACTTAAATAATAACTAATTATCTAATAACGCTATACATATACAGGATGAACGATATAAATGAAGTGTTACCTATTGAAAACACCATAACTTTTTTATGTGAAATGCATTTTTATTGATTTCAAAGGCAAAATTGTTCAAAAATGATTACAATTTTAACACACATATATTCACTTTAGCTCGATATGACCACCTTTTGCCATAACTATAACCTTCAAACGGTCAAAAAATGAGTTGCATGCTGCACGAATGTGATCTTGAGGTATTTTGGCCCATTCTCATATAATCGCTTTTTTCAGCGCATCCATACTGGCATATTTTTTAGTCCTCACCTTGCTCTCCAAAATGCACCAGATGGAATAGTCCATCGGATTTGCGTCTGGCGTCTGACGAATTCGAAAGCCATTGTGTGGACGAAATGAAGTGTGGAACATGATTTTTTAACCATTCTTGGTTCACACGAGCTTTATGAGACGGTGCCGAGTCCTGTTGGAACGTCCATGGTCTACCACCGAAATGTTTGCGTGTCCACGGCTCTAAAGCAGCTTCTAAAACATTTTCCCGACAATAAGTCGCATTCACTTTGAGACCAGGCTCGATAAAAACGATTGGAGAGCGTCCATCAGCGGTCACTGCGGCCCAAACCATTACTTGCGATGGGAAATTACTTCGAGTGGCCATACGTAGGCTCAAATTCTCGTATGAGCGTTCGGTCAAGTAAACACGATCGTTTTGAGTGTTTATGAACTGCTCAATTGGGCAATTTTTTTCATCAGAAAACACAGTGTTAGGAACTTCGCTACGTTCGTGCAAGCGCAACAACTCCTCTGCTCTTTCGCACCGAACTTTTTTTTGCTGGGGTGAAAGATCGTGTGCTTTTTGGAACTTGTAAGCCTTGACCTTGAGCTCATTTTTCAATATACGTTGAATGCGGTCTTGCGATATTTTCAGTTCTTTGGCCATTTTTCTTCCACTTCGACGTGGATTTCGTTCACGTCGAGCCTTCACTTTCCGAACCATTTCTGGCGTTGTTGCGGTTTTTTTTTGGTCCACCTCCATATATTATCTGATTTGTTGTGAAACCCCCTACTTATATATGAATAAATATATATTTTTTCTTATACAATAAATAAATATATTATTATTTTTTTTAATCAAAGATTTTTTTTTATGCGAGTACTATTTGTTGGCAAGAAAAAAATTTGTGGCTCTTTAAAAACTTTGAAATTTTGTAAATCGAAATTTTTAGCCCTTCTGACGCAAAAGGTTGCCGGGGTCTGCCTAGATCTATGTTACCTCAGAAAATAAGAAAAATTGCATCTCTTTAGCTTCAATAGTTTTTTTTTATTAATTTAGTACCTTCTTGGTTTTCGGCTGTTGGATTATTAAACACAAATTTAAATCAATGGGAAAATATATGACAGTCTTACGATGGAAAATATACGACTAATTGCCATGTAACTTTCTTCAATACAAGAATATTTCTCTTGTATCATTTTTCGAAGTAAATGAATAATGAATTTAACATTTGATATTTTCACTTAAGAAAAATTGCTTACAAGTAAACGTGTCAAATGTCGTGAATGTACAGAAAGTATAAATTAAAAATAAATACATTACCCTATGATCAAAAAGTACCAGGAATGTTTAATTTAATGTTTTCTTCGATTGCCAAGGTGTAGTACACCATGAGTACCTTCCATCGGGCCATCCGTTTTGAAGCATTCGAGAGATGATGTTCGTCGCAAACGGACGGACACGTAAGCAAACAATTCTTGAATTTTGCATGATGATAACGCGCCATCGCACCGAGCCCAAATTGTGCTGGAATATTTGACCAAACACCAAGTAAATACCATCGTGCAAGCACCGTATTCACCTGATATGGCCCCGTGCGACTTCTATTTGTTTCCCAAGTTGAAGTTATCACTTCGTGGAAGGAGATTTCAGTCGATAGAGGAGATCAAAGAGAATGCGACGAAGGACGACGGCCTACCAGGGGTGCATGGAGGACTGGGTTAAATGTTGACACATGTGTGTTGCTTCAGACGGGTCATATTTTGAAGGAGATAAAATGAATTTGCCTGCAACTTAACTCTGTTTTGTTTTATTTAAACATTCCCGGTATATAAAAAGTATTTCATCTCTTTCACCCCTGATAAAATACTATCCAAATAACTGTTCGAAATTATATGTACATATACTGATATTTATGCGCAGGTGCATCGATAACTCAGGGAAATGCCTAAAATTTGTGTCGCGGGATCAGATGTTAAGCAAAGTTAAAACATTTCAATATGCACACACTTACTTACATATATATATACATTTATTGCATATGTATGTATAAATTTACTAATTTTACTGCAACAATAACTGAAGCATCAAGCAGCGCTGTAATTGATACTTACTCATACATATAAGTACATACATATGTATATGCATACGTGAGTATATAAAAGATCTTGATACGCGTATGAAAAGAACTTTGCAGGGCCGCTGAAAGCCGGCTATGCTTATGATGAGAATATCTAATGAAAGTCAGCGGAACAAGCTCGCACAACACTAGTGAAGAGAGAACAAGTAAAGCTACATACATACATACATATGTGCATATGTACAAGCAAGACGCAGCACACTACCTGACAAAAGAGATTTCAACAGCGATATCGTAGGCTGCAAAAAGGGAAGCTTGAATTAAATTGGTTTAAAGGGGCATATAGGGAGAGGAAAATAACAGCCACAACAAAAATATTGCATACGGTGATTTCTCTTCTATATATACCTACATATACAAAGGGATATACATAATTCCATATTCATATGGGCTCATTTCTCCGTAAGCCTTAACTTTCTGATAACTGCTACTCAGAGATCTCACAGGGTTTTTCTTCATGTTTGTAATAGCCTAAACAGACGGTGGGGTTAACCGGGATTAACGACTTAACTCGAAATTATTGCATTTATTCGGAATTTGCATTAAAACGTTCGAAATTAAATTAAATCTTTTGACTTAATAAATAATTATTTCTTAGTATCAGTCCGTATTTTACTCATTTACTGACAAAACTATCCAATAAACAAATCAGCTATTCACTAATCCGCATAACAACCACCTGACACACTACAATTTTAATGAGAATTAACTGCGACAGTAATCCCGTTTAACGCCGCCATCTGTCTAGAATGCTACTTTCTTTTGGTTTCGAATTTTCCAATGCTCCTTGTTAGATTAAAAATCAGAGGAGACGTAATTAAAATACCAGAAAAAATACCTGAAAACTGCAAATGAGCATTAAATTAACTTAGTTGGAAAGAGGTCCCGAGACCCATTAATATTACCGTCGAAAGTCATATGACCGCCCTGGAATATTAAAAAAAGCCACAATCGTTGATATCAGGTTCCAACATTTGATTTTTCAACAATTTTATTGCCTGGTAAATTAGGAAAATTCAATTGTTTAACCCAGGTTTCATCACAAAAAGGTTTATCAACCTAAGTAGCTTTCTCTCTATCGAAAAATTCCAAGCTTCCATAATTTCAGGGCGCTGATCACTATTTTGTAGGAGCACAAATCCCAAAACGTCTCTTTCCAGTAAAAAACGGGCATCTAATCTAAAAGAAATATCGACGTAAAAACATTCGCATGGGATCGACATCGGGAGTTGAGAGAGGCCTAAATATATGAATGCAAAGAGAAACACTTCAGCTGAATGAATTTGTGCATGACTGCAATCCAGGTTCGAAACACACGGCAGACTTGAAACACCAAATGATAGAAACGGTTTTTCTAATAGCTGTCGCCCCTCGGCAGACAATGGCAAGACTTCTGTCATCGAAAACTTCTCATAAAAAACCATCTACCGGCCGGAGGCAACATAAAACTGTAGGTCCCTTTATTTGTTAGAAACACAAAGGGAAGAACGGCTAGGTTTCATCTTTTATTTTTCATTAGCACTGGTGAGCAGGAGAAAGAAACGACTCACGTGCTTTGTTGAACTCGTAAAAATCCCTTAAGCGGTTACCGCGCTATTAAATAAGAAGAGGAACTATTCATGCCTGACCACACCATTTGGTGACAACATGGAGCTGGGGTCGAATCATCACATCCGTGCACCGATCAACAATATACATTTTGTTAAAAAATTACCGAGAATTTTTCAATAAAACGCAAAATAACTGTTTAATTATCAAAAATTATTTTGCCACCTTTAAAATAAGCTCCATTCGAAGCAATACACATTTGGCAAATATTAGTCCAGTCATCAAAACACCTTCTAAATGCGTTGGAGCGATCTTCCTTAGCTCCTTCAGCGAATTCTACTTAATGGCCTCTATCAACTCAAAGCGACATCCGGGGAGTGGCAATTTAAGTTTGAGAAAATGAAAAAGTCACACGGGGCTAAATCCGGTTAATACGGTGGTTGTTCGATGATATTTGCTCAGTTTTTGGTCAAAAAAGTGTTCACAATACTCGTATAAGCGTTGTGAGACGGTGCGTTATCATGGTGCAAAATCCATGAGTTTTCTTTACACAAATTGGGCCGTTTTTCTATTAATTTCCTTCACTCTCTCTTAAACGTCACATAACTTCCAAATACAATTCTTTATTTACCGTAGAACCATTTGGAACGACTTCCGAGAGCACAACACCAGGATAATCAAAGAAAACGAGTAGCATAACTTTCACTTTTGATGGACTTAGACGTGGTTTTTTGGAGTTTCGGCTCATGTGGATAACGCCATTCAGCCGCCTATTGTTTGGTTTGCATGTCAAGCTCATATACCACGTCTCATCTTCTGTTATGATGCGCTGAATAAACGTTGGGTCCCAATTCACTTGTCACTTGCTTAAGCATGTCTTCAGCCACCTTCTTCCGATGAATTTTTTGAAAGAACGAGCTATCCCACTCAAACTTAAATGATGGTTTCTCAGCACCATTTCCTGGACTTAGTCGACGTTTTCATTAGTTGAAGACGGTTGATGGGTGACCAAATCGGGGCAAATCTTCCACGACTTCTCGGCCCTCTGCAAAGGCCTTATGTCACTCGTAGACCCGTGTTCTTGATAAAGCACACTCGCCATAGGCTTTCTGCGACATTCTCAACGATTTGCTACACGAAACCCCGCTCAAACACACAAAATTTAAGACAGATTCTTTGTTCGATATTTGTCTCCATAGTGAAAATTGCAGAGCACACCTGCGGTTGTCTGAAATAAATAAATACCAAACATTAATTGACAGAACACGCTCAATTTCTAAGACGCTATAGAGAACAGTTGTGCCAACACTATAGCAAATAAAATTTAGATATATGTGTAACGTGCGGTTTTTAAATGAGCAATTCCGAAATTTTTTCGACAGAATGTATAAACGAAAGAAAATTACGTGATACGCCAATCGTATAGGCTGAATCGCATTGAAACCAACGAATGCAAACGCAGCATAACTTATTTCCTATTCACAATAGTTTTCAAGTTTCACAATGCTTTGGACCTCATTTTTACGTCACAATAGACCTGGAATTGTCAAAACTGTTGTAAAATGTAATAAATACAAATAAAATATAACCATGGATCCCACTTTCTATGTATGTATATATGAGTTTTAGGGAAAGTGATGGAGATGGAAAAATAGAGCGGAAGCAGCAAATAGAAAAGAGCAACCCTTTGGCCCTCCCAAACACAGCGTAAATATGTAAATAGTTAATTATTCTAGCTCATTTAAAAACTTGTCCTTGCAAACTCCCGAAACCATTCCGCCTGACCAAAGAGACCTTAAAATATATAAATTTAACGAAATCAGACGCCAAAGCGGTGCCTCCAGTGCTACAATTTGCAGCCACACTTTCACTTTTGACTAGCGGTGGGTGCCAGCATAGTGTTGGCAGTGACTATTTGATCGGTATAGGCCAGAGCCCTGTCTCGAAGTTGACATCTCGCGACCTGAAATAAATGGAAACGAATGGAGTTCATTAAAATTTGTCCTATAATAAATTTATTACAAAAATCATATTTAATTATATATTTTTACAATATACATCTTTGGTTAAATTCGAACGTTTACGGGCGGCTGTCGGTGTTCGAATGACAGTTCGATCAAACGAGTTCTGATACCTTCAAGTTTATTTACTCAAAATAGTCCCCTCTGGCCTTCATACACTGTTTTGTGCTATCTAAAAGTTTTCGGTACAAACCTTTTGAATAATGGCCTCTACGGATGCAAAACGTTTTTCTTGCATGGCCAAATGCAATTTTCCGAATAGGTAGAAATCACAGGCAGCCGTATCAAGCGAATATGGTGATTGATGGTTAAAATGCGATTTCTATTCAAAAAATCAGTCAGAAGAGTGGATCGATGAGATGGTGCATTATCATGCAACAAGTGCCAGCTTCCTCCTTTGCGGTATTCAGGGCGAATTCGACGAATTCGATGCAACAAACACTTCAAACCGCCAAGATAGAAAATTGCATTGACGGTTTGGCCCGTTGGCACGGACTCTTTGTGGACAATTCCCTTGGAATCGTAAAAACAAATGAGCATCAACTTGATTTTTGACTTCTCCAAACGCGATTTTTTTGGTGGTGGCTCGTCTGGGGCATCCCATTCGGCACTTTGACGCTTAGTTTCAGGTTTATGGTGGAATGACCACGTTTCATCACCAGTTACAATGTGGTAAAGGAAATTCTCGTCTTTTCTCGTCTCTTTAATGAGATCTTTCGAATGTTGAATTCTGAGCAATTTTTGGTCCTCAATTATCTTGTGCGGAATGAAACGTGCCAAGACTTTTCGTAAACCCAAATGATCAGTTCAAATACGATAAATCGATGTTTTGGAGCTACTCAACTCCGATTCCATTAATTTCAACGATGATTTCGGTTTATTTTCCGTAAATTTACGAACAAATTCGATGGAGTTTTCGGTGATTACTGATTTTGGGCGGCCCGTATGTTCATTGTCATTTATGTCCTCACAACCATCTCTGAAACGTGTAAACCACTCATGAGCTCTGGCACGAGGTATACTTTTCATCGCCATAAACTTTTTTCATCCATTCAAATGTTTCGGTAAACATTATACCGATTTTAAAACAAAATTTGATATTAGCTCTTTGTTGGAAACTCCATTTTGTACCGAGGATACAAACATAATGACACTTTAGACGAAATAACTTCGCTTCCACTGAACCGAATGCACCAAATTTTCACTGGAAGTCAGCTAGGGATGTAACTTCCAACGCACTAACTCATTAAAAAGATGGCGCCATCAAAAACATTTTTATGACGCCAGTCTTGTTTATTTTGGACTTCACCTTGTATTTTACTAAATAAATCTTTCGCCAAATCAACAACAAACTCAATCACAGATGAACGAACTAAAACTCATTTTATCACAGTTCGACTTTAAATGCTCACAAACACATTTATAATCGTACATACATACAGACATTTAGGCATGCATATGTATATATATGTACATATGTACATATATTATTTGTTTGGTTTTGTTTAAATCGCGAACCCTCAAAAATTCATTAGCATTGTAAGCGAGACGTAACGAAAAACACTTTCATCACCATTACAACTGTTTTTGAATATTTCTTGACAATAGTTAAGCGAAACATAAAAAATGCCAAATGAAAGTGCAAGTATTGTATATTTTCCCTTTTTAGTTAAGAGTTGAATTTTTGTGCTTTGTCGTTACTCCCATTTGTATGCCATTTACATACATACACAATTCCATAAAGATGCTTTTAGTATTGGAAATGTATCTTATGGATACGTTTAATGCCAGCTTAGTGATAGTGCGTGCCATGAGATGGATGTTTAACAACTAAGCACATCCAACGTCACCAGCAAGCATGGCGCTTTGCATACCAAAACCCAAGTACTCTCATTCCAAATAAACAACCATAATTGCGGTTCAATGTTTGTTTGGCCATTTAATGACAACCATTAATTCTTTATGAACGATAGCAAAATTGTCAAATGACAACGAACAACGAACAGCGAAAAACGAACAATGGCTGGTGTTTTGCCGTTAGCGTTGAACCCAGCTTAACCCAATAGAAGAGGATAGTACATATGTACATAGAAGGTGGACGCAAAGTACTTACACACTAACATACATATGTACATATGTAGGTACAGCTATGTTCAAAATAATAGCAGCACAAAATATTGCAAAGCTTTGACTAATTACTCATTTTTAATTTATTCAGTTTTTTTTCGTAAAAATATATCAACAACAATAAACATATAACTATATGTTTTAAACTATGTACAAAATTAAAAAAAAATTTAACAAATTTTCACCTAAATTTCAAACAAATTAAACATAATTTTTACAAAAATTTGAAGTATTCAGTTGGTGAATTTTAGAGCAATAAAATGCAAGTTTAAAGTGGCTCAAAAATAGCATGATTTCAGATAATTTTTTTTTTCTGACATAAACAAAATTTCAAGCAACATTATGTGGAGGATGAAAAAAATAATTATATAAAATCCACGCGAATTTGAAGTAAATTTAAACACCGTAGCCGAATGGGTTGGCGCGTGACTACCATTCGGAATTCACGGAGAGAACGTCGGTTCGAATCTCGGTGCATGCACATCAAATAATAGAAACAGTTTTTCTAATTGCAGTCGCCCCTCGGCAGGCAATGGCAAACCTCCGAGTGTATTTCTGCTAAGAAAAAAACACCTCATAAAAATATCTGCCGTTCGGAGTCGGCTTGAAACTGGAGGTCCCTCCATTTGTGGAACAACAACAACAAATAGGTGGAGGAGCTCGGCCAAACGCCCAAAAAGGGGTGTACGCGCCAATTATATATACATATTTATATTATATAATATTCAATATCAAAGGCTATAACAAGACCGCTGGGTTAACGAAACACGCTGTAAATGGACGACTAGACTGATAAAAGATGGATCAGCAGTAGCTTCGGTGAAGTCAATTTTTATGCAACCCAAATGCTTTCAGGGCACTGGAAATACCAGAAATACCTGTTCAAAATTAGGAAACGCGAACACCCCACCTGAATATATGGGTATTCTGCCGAAGATGACGCTAAACACACATTCTTCCAATGCATGCTTTGGGAACAAGAATCGTCGGTCACATAACCTCTGAAAATGTCATCGGCAAGATGCTAAGTAGCGAAGAAACGTGGGAGATCATATGTGGTTTCACTGAAAAAGTTCTCTTCATAAAAACGAGATACCTGAACGCAGGCACTTAGACATAGACCTTTGGAATGAGAAAGATGGAACGCCACTCTGAAATAATGCAAAAGCTGTTCCAGAGTGGATGACGGTTCCAAAAGGAGGGGGAGTTTTTTAGTCCCCGAATATACCATTGCTGGGACGACAGTTTTGATGATGCATTAGGCACCCCTCATCCGCAAAACAAAAATCTAAATAAAAACAAAAAACTGACGTAATATTAAAAAGTTTGAATTTTTCATAAAAATTTGTAAAATAGTTACATTTTGAATATAGTCTAAAACTTTAAGTTATTTGGTTTTCCTTGTAGTTTGACCGTTAATTGTACAAAAAAAAGGAATTAAATAAAAAATAAATAAATAGAAAAAAATGTGGAGCATGCCGCACTGCTATTATTGTGAGCACAGTTGTACGTACATACATGCATGAGAAAAAGGCCGCTTTCACATTACCGGCAATGGGCAATGGATCTCGGCAGCAGTGCATTCCAAATGCTGCCTAGCAGCCGCTTACCTGATGTCTAAGTATTGTGATGCTATTGTTGTTATCATGCGTGGCTTCAGCAGCAGCAATGGATCTTTGTTCGATTACTTACCTTTTTAGTTTTAGCAAATATGGATGTGACCTACGCCTATTCATTGTATGTATGTGTATATACGTACATACACATGTATGTATGTAGGCTGTTTGCCCAACTCGCATATGCAAATTATACACTCGTTCAAGTTATCCCAACCACCTGCGCAATTGACGCAAAAAGCCAGTGAGATTTTATTGTGGTCCATATCCATACCAGTAACTAGAAAAATTCACGGTTGCTACCAAAAGAAAAAACTAACATTTTATACCCAACAAAAGTTGAGGCTTTATTTAATAATGAATGTAGAGCAGAGTTCATAAAATATGGCGGAGAAGAGTTGATAAGACAGATACATGCAATAATACTTCAAATTTAGAGCATAGAAAACATGCCTGAAGAATAATTTACAAGCCTAATAGTCCCAATTTATAAAAAAAAGGGGACAATTTAAATTGTGTAAATTTTATACAAAATTCTATCAAACATACTTTATGAGAAACTAAATGTGTATGCAGAAGAGGTTTGTGAGAGATTATCAGTTCGGTTGCAGAATCGGACGCTCGACAACAGATCTATGCTTTATCATGTCGCGGATATTCGAAAAATGTTATAAGTATTTAAAGCAAGCGTTTGATGAACTCAGTAGAAAATATATCGACCATCACCTAAAAGTTCTGGGTATACCACAAAAATACATAAATTTGTTCAATATGACTCTTATACACTCAAACGCTAAATAAATAATGAATGGCGAAATATCTGTCGAATTCGAAATGAAATCCGGTGTGAGGCAAGGTGACTCACTATTAACGCTTTTATTTTATTTAACACTGCATTCAGCAATAAACGAAAGAGCTCAAGGTGGCATAATATTTTATAAATCGCATACCCTGACGACATTGTGATTCTTGCGAGAAATAGGAAGGATCTTCAGAACGTTTTCTTGTGCTTAGTGCAAGCTACACGACCAGCGGGCCTCAATATAAATGAAGAAAAGACGAAGTACATGTAACGATCCTTTCATGATAGTCATATCAGAATCGGAAGTTAGGTTTTTGAGTTCATGCAAGTTAAATACTTAGGCGTAGTACTCAGCATAAATAAGGATACGTCCTTATCTATACAAGTCCATATTCAGGCAGCTAACAGAGCAAACTTATGAAGTCTTCATTGATATCAAAGGAACAAAAACTACAGATGTACAAAACTATAATAAGACCGGTTCTCACCTACGGCTGTGAAACCTGGGTCCTTAAAGTTAATGACGTGAATTTACTGATGCGATTTGCGAAAAAATTCTTAGAAAAATATTCGGTCCAATACGATTAGAAGACGGTACATACCGTGGCTACAAGCTCAGTGTTTTAATCGCGGGAGCAAATGTAACGTAGTTTATAAAGTTCCAAAGATTACGGTGGTATGGACACGTTTTAAGAATGAAAAAGAACGACCAAAAAAGTACTTGAAGCAAACCCTGAAGGAGCAAGAAAGAGGAGGCAATGGTTGTATGAAAATCTCACAAAACAGAGCGAAAGTGGAGAAGAATGGAGACGTATTGGAGGAAGCAATGGTCCACCACGGGCTGTAACGCCAAGATGATGATGATTAGTGTAGGTCAAAAGTCTCCGAAAATTAAAACAAATGGCGTTGCCAGGCAAAATACCCCACTTTGCTTCTCTGTAAAATACTTTGGGCTTAAAAAATATTATCAGGTCTCTATCTTCTTGATTGACGCGATAACCACTCATGCGATTTTGTCCGAGTTTTGACTTATGCCAAGATTCTATCTGTGAGTCAATCCTTCTAAAATGGAACCCGAAACGTTTTCACACAGAGCTCATATGCAGTTCATTAAAAAACGGCTTGGAAAAACTATTGACTGTGAGCTCCATATTCTCCATTTTTACATTTGGTTATTTAGCTTTCTTTGACCTGGAAATTGAAGTTATTCATAACCCTACTGCTATTCGTCCTAACCCCCTTCACACTCCCGAACTCACCATAAATAAAATACAGCTTCAATATCTAAGTTATTATGTAATGATCTTGGTGTGAATACGGCATTACTTTATTATTAACTTTTGTATCCCACTAGCATTGAATTTGTCAGTAATGCTGCTCACATTCATACTTTTCTGATATAAAAACGTAGAAATAATCTGTCATTCATTCATGTCACGTATGTTTTTTGTTTTTTTTTTTGGTACTTTATCTTTTACCTGAAACGCTTGAGTTTGGAGTAAACGCCAATATTTGCCGGGTATAACAAAAATAAAATAAATAATTGGCTCGTATATTTCTCTTAGGTGTTTGACCGAGCTCTTCCTCCTATTTTGTGGTGGGCGTCTTCATGTTGTTCCACAATTGGAGGAACCTATAGTTTTAAGCCGACTCCGTACGGCAGATATTTTTTAAAAGGATCTTATTTAAGGCAGAAATTCCATTGCCTTCCAAGGGACCGCCGCTATTAGAAAATACTTTCAGGGAGAAACTTCCTTCCTTTCAATATAGCTTTAGACCTGATAAATCTACCATCGATAAGTATCGGTTCAATGGAAAGATGCCGTTGAAGATTTATTGCATACATATGTAAGTGTATGGTCGACCTTTAATAGTTTAGTTTAGTGAAATAGACATAGAGCAGATTATTAAGATCCCGCCTCTAGCAGGCTAGAATATGTCGCACGATTGGATAAAAGGACTCCCACTCAGAAAGTATTCGATGTAGCTTTCGCTTATCATCACTAAACCGAAGAGGACTTGACTTTATTTGATGCTTTTGAATAGTGTTGGCTAATAAAGGTACTGGTACCCTTTGCACAATACGACCGAAATCGAAAAGACATTAAATCCTTTACCCATTAGATAAACAAGTTTTCAAGTGGGCATATTCTTAAGCCGTAGCCGTAGACATTCGGATATATGTACCTACGAGATTTTTATATGGCAAATGTGCCTTTAAAACAGACTTTGATGACACTTAACTGAATAAATCAGCTTGAATCAATCGAAAAATATTCCCCTTCTCCCGTGCTCCGATATCCTGCATGGGATCCGACGGAGTTGTTCGTTTTTGCTCAAAAGGATGGCAATTGTGAATGGGAAAACGTAGTGCAACTCTAGCTGTTTATTCAAAAACACCGGATCTATTTGCCTAAACGATTGTAATATTCACATTTTTTCTTTAAAGTAGACATCCTTATTTCTTTTCAGCAAACATTTCGAAAATATTGAAATTGATTTTTCCGATCATCTCAATTAGATTAACTTTTTCCTCTTAACTTGCGCACGTAATTTTGCATCAATCGAAAGTTGTACGATACACATATTTCGCTAAGCTTTAGTAAATCTTCATACATATAGGGTGGCCAGATGAGAATGATAGGAAAAGAAAACAACAGCGTTGTGAGTATCAAATTGATCTGGCTTTATTTTGAAACTACATCAGCGCCATTACGTACAGATTAGCAAATAAGTCAAATACCCGCCTCGCCTTAGCTGGCAGTGATTCAGTCCAATATGTGCAGAGTTATGTCATAAATTGCCCCAAGCAGCGAATCTTCATAGACGCCTCATGGTTGAATACTTGAGTGAAGACGAGACGCTTATTTCTTGGCCGAAATCCGGATCTTCCGCCATCATTTTCAGCGCCCAATTAGCGAACTCACAGCGCTGTATCGTCCGGCTTCAATTCTTGCATAAGTACAATCTTATGCGGATGTAGGCCTAAGTTCAACCTTAAAATAAGCCAGGTTGACTCATTGACAAACCCCAATCTAACTGATTGGCGCCGAATCGGCATTTCTGGGTCGTCTTCGTTACTGGCTGCTACGGCGGATAATTTTCTTCATTTCAGACACAAACTTTGGTACGATAAATCACATTACTCGTTGAGACCACTTCGATGATACTTTTTAATGATTTCCACAAGTTCGACAAGCGTGAAACGATGCATATTGAAATGGCAAACCTTACCGAAAATTTTAAAGGCAGGATGTCATTGGTAACTTTGACAGCTGCTGAAACATATGAATTGAAAAAACTATTATTGCTGTCCAGTCACCCTTTGCAAGTACGTGCGTATATTCATACTTGCATGTCGGTGGCTTCATATGCATGCTTTTCATTTTCTGAGGATATAACATCTAAAGAAAAAAATCGAACAAAAGTGATGTAGCCACATTTAATTTGTTTCCATATATTTTGCTTCTTTTGATGAATTTTTTCATTTTCGCCTGAATTGCTTCACAATACGAATAGAAAAAAATTGAAAGAATAACAAACAAGAAGGGAAGGCTAAATTCGGTCCGGACCGAAAATTATGTACTGATGATCTTTTTACTAAAATTTAATTTTTGGAACCAAACAAGCTCATGGGCAATACAAGTAATTACTATTAATAGTTAGTAACGGAGGGAAATTTAAAATTAACATATGTATATTAAATGTGGAGGTGAACGTCTGTGAAACTTAGACTTAGCTTGTGACAGAGTCCTTCGAGACAAATTCCCAAAAGCGCTTGTCGACTTTTAGCTGTCAAGTAATTGTTAGTAGCTCCTCATGCCCGGAGTGAAGTTTAAACTTAACATATACAAAGTGGGCGTGATTTTTATACGATCGCAATAATAATTATGTCGAATCTATAAGGAAATGAAATGTACGATGTACCACTTTTGGGCGAGTTTTATAAAGTCGTTATCAAGATAAAATGATTCAACAGGAGACAAATTGAACTGTGTAAAGTACTGTGGAATTCCACTCCTCAACACCACACATAAAATCCTCTCTCGAATCCTCGAAAAAATCTTGGGTGAATACCAAAGCGTCTTTCGCCCAGGTCGAGCAACAAAGACCAAAACTTTTGCTGAAGCAAAATCTTGAAAAATGCTATGAATGCAACTTAGACGTACACATCCTGTTCGTCGATTTCTAGCAAGCTTTTGACAGTGTTCTCTGAGACAGAAGAGCTTGCCGACTTGGGTGTCAACGGAAAACTCATTCAGTTGGTAATGGCAACCCTGACTTATATTATTGGAAAAGTATTTTTATTATTATTATTATTATTTATTAACAAATTAAACTAAATTAATTACGTTAATAGTGAAAATGAGCACTAGCAGCCCTGGCAGCAGTCGAACTGGCAGCTCTATAAAGAAAATTTAAAATAGTAAGACTATAATGTTCGTGTACAAATAAAATGAAATATTTTTATACTTATATACTTATATATGTACTAAAAATAAAATACTAATTCTAATTCGGGCTCGGGTGTGTTTTATAAAGTTGTTTATAGCGATGATATTATCGGATGTGAGGTTTTTTAACAATTTAATCTAGTTCTTCCTCAGGTAATGATGTATGGCGACTAGGAAAGCGGGGTAATCCTGGAATATATGGGTTAAAGAGAGAGCTTCTCCGCAGTGTGCGCGGACTGGAGATGGCTCCCCAGTCAGGATGTGTTTATGTGTCTCAATAGTGAGGCCAAGACGTAGCCGGAAGAAGTGCTTTATTTGTGTTTTCCCTACGCCGGTGGGGTATTGTGGGGGTATATGCTCTCGGTTTATGGAAGTGTAGTGGTAGTGGGTGTAGTTTAGACACTCCAGTTTGGTTCTAGTATTGAGATATCGTTTAATTGTTGACAGAATATCTCGCTTTTCGCAAGTGGGATCCATTGTTATCGGTGCTGAGGCGGCTTGTTTGGCCGCACCTGTCTGTAGTAGTACAACAAACAATGTCAAAGCCGTTTGGAATATCCTGTGGCGTAAAATAAGACGACGCGCCTTCTACATCTGTCTTTAATCTCTTTATTCACTATGCGATAAGAAAAGAAGTCAAGTTTGGAAACCTTCTTAGTCGCTTAGGAATAACAATCGCGTATGCGGACGACATCGCAATTGTGGCAAGGAACAAAAGGTATCTCTATCAAACCTTTTGCAACATTGAGAGTTGTGCAAAAGCAGCAGGCCTTCGAATAAATAAAGGGAAAACTAAATATCTGAAGATCTCGCGCAGCGAAGAGAGACGAAATCCTGGAAACATCAAAATTGGGAGACTTACCTTTGACGGTGTTTCCTTTGGGAGTGTCAATAAATATTGATAACACTAGTCACGACGCAATACAAGAGCAAACAAAGCATATTACGCCCACACAAAATTGGTAAGGTCTGAACTACTAACACACCAATGTATAGTATACTCCGCCTCTACCAGTCAATAATACTCCGGCATAGTGCTGAACAATGACAAGCAACGACGAAAGAAGCTTAGGAGTGTTCGAGCGCAAAGTGCTCCGAAGCTTGCTCGGCTCCACACGCTGCCACAATGGAACTCATCGAATACGCTGCAACGATGAGTTGATGAACTTATGCCGGGGAGAAGGTGTCCTTAAACACATTAAATCCCAAAATCTTCGATGGTTAGGACACACTGTGTGCAAAAATCCTTTTTAAAAACAAACTCTCTAACGCACCGGCCCCGAGGACGTCGAAGGTTAACCTGGCTTGACCAAGTCATAGCCGACCTGAAAATCCTATGAGTTAGTAGTGGGAAGTCTATTGCTATGAACCGTGCAGATTGGAAGAGGATTGTGGACGAAACTGAAGCTCACCCTGCGCTGTAATCGCTACATGATGATGATGATGCATGTATCTATGAGTCTCTTCTTTTCGCCAAGATTTGGCAAGTGGCGAATAGATGAAGCAACTGGTACAAATGAACATGTGTCGGCAATGCGCTGCCTTAAATTACATGTGTTGGTAAGGCAGTGCGTCTAATGAGCTATAGCAATACTCGCTAGCGGCGAATCTTACTCGATGACTTTGTTGTTCCTTTCGCAAGCAAATTTTTCGTTAAGTTAATCGAGCATAGTGATAGCGAGCGGGGGAAATTGCGACTAGAAGAGGCCTCATATCTGTCTCGATTCCTTTATGCCGTTGCACAAAACCGTTATACGAACAAAATCATAATACCCTCGGGCACAAGTGCGCGGGTATAAAAAGTTCAAGTAATAGAAATATACTCATAAATTTGCGCTTCCACACACATAGACATACATACATACATACATACACGCTTTGCACATTAATAATAACAGTAATGATTTTCAGTTGTGAACTTGTGAAAACAATTGAATTTAGAAATTATTGAGGTGCGCACTATGCTGGCTCAAACACAAATGCGGTTTACTTTTATGTAATTTGCACAGCCAGGCGCGGTACGGTGTGGAGGTCTGGCAGTGTTTATTGTGGTGCTGTAGTGTAGTGTATGGTTGATGCTAGTTTCTTCTGATGCTGAGTTACATTCACCAATATACGAGTACGTATGGAGAAATTTCACGCGTTCCATATTACTGTAATCAAGGAAATTTTTCTGCGAATAAAAGAAATTTTCACAATAGAAATTTCACATACAAATTTCCAATTACGATGCCCAGATACAAATAAACAGAATTATATATGCACACATCTACGTCCACAGCACGTAGATGCTTTTGCATTTCTACATACATACATATGTATGTATTGATAGAGATTATATTATACATATAAATGTAGGTGCGCAGAAATTTTGCGTAAATCTGTGCAAATGGCAACGTATAAGAAAAATTAATTTAATTACATCTTAATGTACGTATGCATATGTAAAAATGTATGGCCTAAAATTGTTGATTCAATTTTTATATTCATCAGTCGTTTGTTGAGGAAATTCTTAGAATCTGAACTTCCCCTTCATAATTTTGGGCATCCGGGCACTTGTACACAAACGATTGTAAATAACATCAGAAGGTTTGCTACAAAGAGTCACTGTGCATATGAAAGATATATCGGGTGCTTTTTAAGAGCTTGAGAACGTGATAATACAAAACAGACTAATTGTTGGATTGCATTTTTTTATTATAATATGGCATCGCAAATGGCTTTTATTTTTTGAAAATGACATCCGATTTAAGTCCGCCGCGGCTATGAGTTACTTGGTCCATTCGACGAGTCCAATTAATCGATTGTTAAACGAGCTGTGTCTCAAGTTGTGCCGTCTTGTTGGAACAAAATGTCGTCGCTGTTTAGCTAATTAGTTTTTGAAAACAAAAATTCAATTAAGATGCTTCAACATCGCTCTCTATTCACCGTAACGGCAGCTCCTTCCTTATTTCGTATGAAATAAGGGTCGGCGATGCCGCCAGTGCTTTATGAACTTCGCGAACAGATTTATTTATTTTTTTTTTTTTAAGTAAATTTCCACAATTTCTAAGCGTTGTTCTTTGTGGTTCGTTCATGCGTGTGAAGGTTCCATGCAACAAGTTCAGTGGCAAACAGACAACGACCGGTGCCCAACCGGACAACAGAGTTGCCGCCCTAAAACTTCCAAAAACTATTGCGCATGAAATATTACGGAAAGACCTTAGACTTCACAGCTTCAAAATAAAAATCTTACAAGGGCTGAAATTACAATTTTCGTAAAAATTTCTGCGAAGCAATATTGGAGTGATTTTTACGGTCAACCCTTCCGAGTGATGAAGTCCATTTTTATCTAAATGGTAGTGTATGGTAAATGAGAAAAATTGTCGTTATTGATCACTTAGAAAACAGAACCCACTATTGACATATCAACAACCGCTTCACAACCCCACACTGATTTTTTTTGGCGGTGAGATTGGATTATCTCTTTGATTTTTCCCTCCCCCTCCCTGGGTTCTGCTTCCGCATTGCTTCGAGGTAGAGGGCCAAGACGGCGTCCGAAGAAG
>JAYXIM010055582.1:0-15215 GCA_037575425.1 Anastrepha fraterculus | reverse complement strand
AATATGGTAACATCAGTCGCGCAAAATCCAAAAATAACCTCCACGATACTATGCCGAAATATTCAAGAGTCTTTGCATAAAAAAGTAAGCACATAAATTTGTCTGCGAAACGCTGGTTATCATAGCAGAGTGGCACGACGCAAGCACTAAATTTCATATATGTATGTACATATGTATTAATTAACAGAAAGAAGAGGTTGGAGTTCGCAAAATACTATAATATATAAATGAGCCAGATTCTTTTTTGAAAAACATCATATTCAGCAATGAGTCGAATTTTAATGTTCGGATCAGTAGGCCTCCCAAAGATTGGCGAAAAGAAAATACAGAACCGAATGGAAAAAATCGTATTCCTACCGTTAAGCATGGAGGAGGAAATGCAGTTCTTTGGGGGTGCATAGTTGCATCTGGAATAAGAAAAATGGTTTTATTGATGATAAAATGGACGAACGTCTGTATTTAAACATTTTGAAGAATAATTTGCATGATAGTGCCGTTAAACTTGGGCTGGATGCTAAAGGGTTCTTGTTTCAACAAGACAATGACACAAAACGCTCATCTTATCTCGTACTAGATTGGATTATTTAACACTATAAGCAGCTTAAAACTCCACCTCAATCACCGGATCTAAACCCAATTGAGCATGTCTAAGAACTCTTAGAAAGGAGAATCAGAAAGCACAGAATAACATCAAAGGCGTCATTAAACACAGCTTTAAGTGTTGAGTGGGAAAAAATTGCAGCTAATGAAGCCAAGGTATTGGTGAAAAATATACACCGACGTTTGGAAGCCGTTATTAAAGCTAACTAAAGGCGGCCCAAAAATGTCCTGAGTACTCGTTTTTTCTATTATTTTTTTAATAAAATATTCTTTATAAGGCTATGTACGAATAATATTTTTGCATAAAATTGAGCCTAATTTCGTTATTGCTTTAAGTTCTGTAATTCCAGAAATGAATTTGGAAGTTCCTTAAATATTTAATAAATATGTTATTTTTTACGAATATATCCAAATTTTGTTCTTTTGTATAAATCGTGCTAAGCATCAGGTATATCTGTTTATAAACTGTGGGTGTATGAACAATTGTGTGACCACTGTATAGATAAATTTATTTTCTTGTTGGGTAAAATATGTACTATGCTGCTATAAAACAAAGACTAATACCAAATCTACTCAAAAACTATGGCATACTTTTAGGCTTGCTAATTGTGATGTACAGATATTGTTTTGGCACTCCAGTTACGAATACAAGTCACATATGCATATACATATATCGCTCATTTGCTGCAAGTGCCATAATACAAAAACAAAAAAAAAACTGAAAAAACAACTTCGAAGCAACGGCTCATTTTAATCATTCCTTCAACGGTCAGCTGATGCTAGCGCTGCATGTTTTTTAGGTTGTACATATGTAAATTTACATTGTATAAGCTTATATAAATAAATAAAATAAAATAAAAATCTAATGACAAACTGTTAATAAACATCTCCATTAATTTTTTTACTCAACATTTCTGTGTGTTTTGTGAGCGATGTGTAAATATTATATTTTATTATTCAAAATTCCTTCTTTATTTCCAACATTTCACAACACATAAAATGGGATGTATTTAAATTACATAGCGGCATATGACCACCATTGGAATCATTGAGGGCCCAATGTGCCTGTCGTGCTTGGAGGAGGCGGATAGCACTGAGCACTTTCTCTGTGAGTGTCCTGCCTTTGCTAGAGCACAGCTACGAGTTTTGGGTTCCGATGTCGTGAGAATGAGTAATATTCGTTCTCTAAAACTGGAGGACATTAACAGATTTGCCAAAGAATCCGGAAAATTCTCACAGGACTAACTATCTCTATCTCTGTCTCTATTCTTTCCTATCTCTTTCTCTGATACTTTTCTGCTTCCCTCCTTGACTACATATCTACCCTCTTTCCAGAGCTTTAAATACAATGGGCTTTTTAGCCTGAGTGTTTTAGGAGCTACCAAATCTCCCAGTGCTCCTTGGCTCGACCTTTTATTTAAATTTCAATTTCATGCCATTTCATCTGTGAATACCCTGCCTTACCGAAGAAGAGAATGCCAATCCTTGGCAAACCACTGTTCGAGAGTCTCGAACAACTGTTTAGTTTAGACGTCAACAACCTAATAATAAACCAAAAGTGCGGAAGCGCTAGTTGGATCCTGAATGAACCACCACTTTAACCAGCCAACCAACTGGCGCTCAGAGGTTTGTCATTACCTGCCGAGAGGCGACCGCTATTAGAAAAAATGTGTTCTACCAATTAGTGTATCGTGCATGGAGATTCGAGCCTGTGCACTTCGGCCACGGTAGGCCCCTGAATTATAAATTACATGCATGAGCAATAATTCAAAAACTAATAACTAATTAAATGAAGTTATCGAACATTAAAAGACAAAAATAATGAATGCGAAAACCATAAGTCCAAAGATATACTCGAAAACGAACTGTTTTAGACAGTTATTTTTAGTGTTTTATTCTGACAATCCGTCATTTCAACAATCAGTTGTTCACCAGCCCAGGGATTGGCTGAGCTGCCAAATACTCAAACATCCCACTCGGGCGTACTTCATGAAATGAGATTCTGTGATTTACCCTGACGATTGTGCTATTCACAACTATTAACTAATACCAAGGTGAATCTATTAAAGGTGGTGTTGGTAAATCAGCTGACTTATTTTTCTTTTCGCCATGTCCATGTGGCTGTCAGCCCGAAAAGAAACAACGAGAATTCATTCTTTGTTTTCTACATTGCCAATACTTTGATTTGACAGCCAAACCTAGAAGGCATTGTTGTTGGTCTAGTGCCACCACGTTTAATGAATACGCCTTGACTAATACTAAACAATTGTTTTCTCCTATTTATTCTAACTGATAAAGAGTGGCATCGCTGTCAAATCAACTGTCAAGCTGTTAAATTCAACTTTCAATTAATTTTTTTCTAATAAAATTTAGAATGACAGCGACAGCTCCTATAAAAGCCGCACCAAAGCCGAACGACTAAATTAAAAATTTCTTTTCCACTTTCAGTTGGTCCATAGGAACCTCGTCTTTCCGCAACATCGAACGGTTGATTACATGATTACATGATTTATGCTACGGCTAACGGACTTCTGGCTCCTCTATATTCCCCATTGATCACCCACGGTTCATTGAATCCAGTTACGAAAAATCACAGACCAGTTAGTACCTGGTAATATGTATAAAATCAGAATTAAAAATTGAATAAGCTTGAAGACTACAATATAACAATGCGAATTTCGCTAAAATTTGTTAGTGAATATCACTACGGAGTCTGTTTGTTTTGTTTATTGTCATTAGTTTGACAGCACAGCCTTTTGCAATTAGTAGCCCTGACAAATGAATGTATGCATAAACGTGAAGTAAATTTGAAAATTGTAATTAAATAAATAAAACTTTATTTCAGAAATAAATTTCATGATGAATGAATTTAGTGCAGAAAACTTTTATGTTAAGGGATTAAAACTATATATAAACTATATCGGCAAATTGATAGCTTTTGAATTGATTAGCACTGAAAAACGCCATTTTAAATTGAAATCTCTTATTAATGTTTCATCTTCAATGCTGTCATGTTCCAAATAGCGAATTTTGTGTTATTGTAACTAATGAGTCTAAGTCTGTATTTTTCTTGAAATGAATTGATCGTCGGAATATTGTTTTAAGTATCCCGCATGCATATTCGATAACTGTTCCATTAAATTGTTTATGTTTCTTCGTACTACCAAAAGTTTTAATCAGTGCTGCCAACACCCATGGACAAAATCCGGATCATTCAAGTGCTTTGTGCTTTCACAATTTAACACACGGCACTTCGTTTTCCTTAGTTTGATTACTTTAAATCTCACAAATCACAAAACTGCCAAGCCATTCACTGAATTTTCAGAAATATGTAATTTTTCCTACTTTTGTTTGCTTTGTTCGTTTGTCCTGTATTGCGAACATATCTGACGTCAGATCTGTCAAAATCGCGAAAAATAAAGTAACTGTTTTTAATGGCGCAACCATAGTATTCAATTCGCCTTGGTATAAAGCTTTGTCAAAAAAAAGATTCGCCGTCGCAGTGCGCAGTGTGTCTTGAGTTTCACAACGAACTTTCGTCGGACGAAGTTCGCTCAGCGATTTGATTCTGTTTGTACTTTAATTGTAGCAGCTGTAGCTTTTATCACAGACAAGTCTTTTTATTGTTGCTTTTAATACACAATCCATTCAGGTTTTTGTTTGTGTTTTCATTCCTCTTCGGGCATCGGCTGATTTCTACTCAGTTGGTAGTTTAGAATTTCTGGTCGTACTTTTCAGTGGTTCAGTATATTTCTTTCAATTGCCACCAGTGGTTCAATATTTTGTTATATTATCCGCCTTTGACAAATAGTGGGAGCATTTGTAATTCAACCGGCAGTCAATCAGATTAAATAACACACAAACGTATTTCAGAGATTTCTGTTATTGGATTAATATACGGGGTAAATAAAGAAAGGTGTGTCTTTATAGTTTATACGAGTAATATATTCTTATGTACATGTTTATAAATCTATAATATAAGCTTTCCATATTTGTTGAGTATTAATGTACACATACAGACTTAATCATTTGGTTTATACATACATAGATATGTACATACTACGTATTTGTTTTTACAAAAGTATGATAAAATGCAGTTGCAGGAGTATGGTACAAAAAATTCAGTGGTCAAAAGGGTTGTGGTAAGTCGAATCCATAGAAGGTGACTTCGGTAAAGCATCAACAGCGTTTGCATGGATTTTGTTTTTGCAATTTGGTGGTTTGAATGTCAGAATTTCAATGAAAATGTAAACAAAAAATCAAAGTAAGAACATAGAAGCAGCACATCTTGGCATTCAAATTATCAAATCGAAAGAAGATAAAATAAATAATCTAATCTATCGAAGTCACCTTGTGTGTATTTGCCTTCAGTTGTGGGATGAATTGACAAAAAAGTCATGTCCGCTGGTATATATTTACGGTTGATTGCATATGATAAGCATAAAATGAAGATGAATTAGTATCTATGACAATAATGAGAAGTGTTTCATTTAATAGATTCCTGAAGAAGTTATTAACATACATATATGCAAGCATATTGGCCTTTCAAAGGCTTTGAACTGATGTGAACTGTGCTAATTCGGTGCTGGGTGAGATCAATGTTCAGCTGCCACCTCTGCGATGCATAATTAGCGCTTGTATGTAAATACATAAATACTTGCATATAATGCAATGTCACTCTTTATTTGAAGCAATATAACTCTAAAGAGTTAACTAATATTTACCTATTAAATATTTTATGCATGAAAAAATGCATTTGTGCATTAATTGCATTTATTAGTAAAAATAAGTGCTTTACTTTTAAAGAGTTAATAATTTACTTTAAATTGAACTTACATACACATACACACACACACAGGGTTCTACTCATTATTTAAACACACCTTTTTGTTAAGAAGTGTACCCTACCAATTTTGAAGTGAAAATATGTACATACAATATAAAGAATGCATTTTAATATGTATGTGTGTATGTTAGCCGGTTATCACAAAAAAAATTATAAAAACTTTGTACTCAGTGACAAACGAGTTATCATGCCAACAAGATAATTTGCAATCCACAATATTCGCTCAGTGGAAAATATTTCTCTCGAGGCGAATCCATACAAGGTGATAACAAGTGTACAGCTGATTATTTTTTGCTTTCTATTTGCCGGTTTGAATATCAAAATGAGCGGTTTTTTCTTGTTAATTTTTAAATTATATATGTGCATGTGTATGTATATTTGACTAGGGTAAATTTTAAATTCTGTTAGAGTGCATTTTTTTTAAATAAAAATAAAGCGAAAACAAGAGCAATAATAATATCTTACTTAATTATATGTTATATAATACCTATAAAATATACGTATTTAATTTCAATGCTAAACATTTTTAAAACGCTGAAATAGTTTGAACTAAATCTTTTGCCCATTACCACGATTGTAAAAGTTTAACGGAGTCGAGATAGACAAATATTTTTTGCTGGTTGAATTCTCTAGAATGTCAAATTGTTCAGTTTTATGTATTTTGTAAAAGTAAAAGATAAACGAAGTTTGGTAGCTTAGAGAACATATAAAATTAAAAGAGCCAAATCAGCAGCCTACACTGCTAGCTTATTTATGTGCCTTGCTTGCAACTAATTAACAACGATTATGCGTCAATAAAGTAGATCGGCTCCGTTATCACCATAATAATTCGTCACTAATCTTTAATCGAAATTGTGCGGAGATCGTCCACGAGCCTTTAAGTTGTTTTCAAGTCATTCAATATTGCTCTGAGTATAACATGAGATAAGATACACTACATATACATGCATATGTATATACAGACATATATTACGTCTACAAAATGAACAATTCACGGCAAAAGTCAAGAGGTTTCGAAAAAAAGTTACCAAAAATATACTTCATATACTTACGTTTTTTTTTCTAAATCTATCATTGTTGAGTCAAGTATGGGTTGGCACCCGTGCTTTGTTGAATGTGTAACGTTGTGGATTTTGTGGAACGTGTGCTCAAAGACGGCCAGCCGATATTAAAGCGAATTCATAGGAAGTTATTTCTTTAGAGCGAAATCAACATTTACATGTGTTTTGCTTTTCCAATTTGGTTGTTCGAATGTGAAACTTTCAATGAGAATGTAAACAAAACAAACAAAGAAACGGGACATTTTAACATTTAATCTAGCAAATAGCAAAAAAAAAACAAATCAGCTGCTATGATGCTGTTACCTTTTACGAATTTGCCTTGCCGATATTCATACTCAAAGGCGTGAAAAAAGGCAAATTAAAGATGCAGCAGCAGCAGTAGAGCAAAAATAACAAGATCAATTGCATTTTGTTTTTGGTACCTAGAATGTCAAAATCTATGAACAAAAACTGACATTTCAGAGTAACTTAAGCAAAATTTGACAATTTAGAGACTAAATAAAGACGTAAAAATTAAAATTGTTACTGCTGCTACCTGTTTAATGTGCCTTGATACATACAATAA
This sequence comes from Anastrepha fraterculus, assembly GCA_037575425.1. Taxonomy (NCBI): domain Eukaryota; kingdom Metazoa; phylum Arthropoda; class Insecta; order Diptera; family Tephritidae; genus Anastrepha; species Anastrepha fraterculus. The sequence continues at coordinate 8,143 of JAYXIM010055582.1, read as the reverse complement.
TACTTATGTATGTATGTGCATAACTGTTCTCCATGCTACCAAGAAAATGACAAGGCAGATAATTAACAATATGAAATTGGAACGTAGTCACTGGCTATGCATTTCGAATCAGCGGGAATTTCAACGTTATCTCAGAAGTGGTTATATTTTTTTTATTTTAGTACTATAGTGTCTACTTAAATAGAAGTGTGGTATGATTCTTAGTGTATTTTTATATTATCGCTTTTTTTATTGAGACCAAATTTTGATAATAGCGAAAATAATCATTTTCTCAAAACAACTTCCCGATGGTGTTTGCTATTTTGCATACACGTATTTATGAAAAATTTAATACATAAAGATAAGATTACGACAAATTTCGTTAATGAAAAAAGAAACGAACGAACAGCTGACGGATGTAACGAAATTTGTGTAAAAAATGTTAGCTTTTGCTTATTGTCAGTTAAAGGCTGAAGAGAAATTGTGATATTTATTGAATTAAGTGATTTGTATTAATAAAATATGTTGAATATATGTAATTTAGAGTTCGATTGTGAATTTTGGGGAACATACAGTATAATGTAAAAACTCTTCCGGATAAAAATTCAGTTAGTGCAACCTTTGTAAAATTTACCATTCCATGCAAGGCATTTGCATATTCCATACAAAATAACAAGTAATTGAAATATTAACTGTAAATCGGCTTAATCAATTAAATTTATTAAAAACATGTATTTCATCGTTTTTAATTTCAATTAAAACAGATTGTTTTGCTTATACGCGTTATTTGCAGTTGCAATTCGTCGAAAATTCTCATCATTACTGGGGTGATTTGCCCATCAAAATTGCTCCTCCTCAGATGTATCTTATTACCTGATGCTGGGAATCTAAAAATACAGCTTATGGCAAATGTATCCTGCCAGGTTCTTCAAACCGTCGTGATCCAAACATTACAATTGAGGCAGCTAAAACAAGTTAATCATTTGCATTAATAATGGGCATAAACTAACTAAATATGGACTTTTAACTCAGGCCACTAACAACAGTGACAACATTTTACGCAGACGACTTCCATGTCTCTATTATAAGAAACAGGAGTTGCTGTGTGGAAAACCAGGTATGATACCACTCCCACAAGTCGAAGCGATGGGTAAATCACCTCACCAAAGATCGGTCAACAAAACTCACCCCGGCAATGATGAGAGTCTTTGACGAACGACAATCTACAAATAACGCGCATATACAATAATTTATTTTAATTGAAATTAAAAGCACTGAAATACATATAATATAAATATGGTCACATCAGTCAGCTGTTTACAAATGGCAGTGATCACAGTATCGCGACCTCTTATAATTCGTACAACTGCGGTGTTTGCAAGGCGATTTCAATACGAGGGTCTTGCAAAGAATTGAAGTGCAAAGTCTCTGTGCCAGTTTAGTTGCACGTATGAACATACATATATAAATATGTGGGGAGCACAAATGAGAACATTGACAATCTTATCAGTAGACTCTTGAAATAAAGCAATAGTAATCTCCTAAAGTAATCAATAGGCATTACATAATATATTTTTACAACAAAAAAGGGGCATTCGAATTTGTTAGACGCTGCCTTTTAGAATTGTTTTATAATGAAGAAAGCAATCGCTCAACGTCCATTAAATTTTAATACCGCATATTTTTTTTGGTAATTATTTAGAAGAGCGGCCCTTCAGAAAATCAATATTTTTGTAAAATTTTTTCAATGATATCAATAAAATGTATTGTAAAAGAGTGTTTAAGATCGGGGGAACTATACTTTTATGTAGGATTTACTGTTAATATGAAGAAGAGCGGCCCTTCAGAAAATCAATATTTTTGTAAAATTTTTTCAATGATATCAATAAAATGTATTGTAAAAGAGTGTTTAAGGAGTTCTACGCAAAAATACTGTGGATTGCGTAGCCGGAGTTGGACTGATGAGGGTTATTTTTTTGAAGCGCGGCCGAAGGCCGCCCACGCGAAAAGCAGTTCTACGCAAAAATACTGTGGATTGCGTAGCCGGAGTTGGACTGATGAGGGTTTTTTTTTGAAGCGCGGCCGAAGGCCGCCCACGCGAAAAGAAGTTCTACGCAAAAATACTGTGGATTGCGTAGCCGGAGTTGGACTGATGAGGGTTATTTTTTTGAAGCGCGGCCGAAGGCCGCCCACGCGAAAAGGAGTTCTACGCAAAAATACTGTGGATTGCGTAGCCGGAGTTGGACTGATGAGGGTTATTTTTTTGAAGCGCGGCCGAAGGCCGCCCACGCGAAAAGCAGTTCTACGCAAAAATACTGTGGATTGCGTAGCCGGAGTTGGACAACATTTCAAAACACTTATATAATGTTCAAGCGGTAATTCTTGTTGTGTCGCCCGCCGGATTTGATATTCATATTAACAGTAAATCCTACATAAAAGTATAGTTCCCCCGATCTTAAACACTCTTTTACAATACATTTTATTGATATCATTGAAAAAATTTTACAAAAATATTGATTTTCTGAAGGGCCGCTCTTCTAAATAATTACCTTTTTTTTTTTAACATATTTCATTTAGCTGTAAAAAAGAAATAGTAAAGTTGTGGTCTTGACAAAACGAAAGTGAAAAAAGTGTAAATTGTCATATATTCAACAAAAATGCATTCGTTACGTTATGCTCGTTCATACACTCCAACATTTTTGCGGGCATTCACTGCTGCGATTATTAATAACAATGGGGTAAGATATGCTTGTAACAGAAAAAGTAAATAAATTACATTTATCGAAAGAAATATGATTATTTTTATACTTATTTGATAATGTCAAACTCTCCAAATCAGTCTAATATCAAGGCGAATTGAATAGTGAAGGTGGCGTCTTCCCAAAACGATTATGATAAGTCTGACGTCAGGCTCCTACCAATACAAAACAAGCTAAAGAGAAAGAACTTGCATATTTGTGAAAATTCCGTGGATGGCTTGGTAATGTTGTGATTTGTGACATTTAAATTAAAGGATCTAATGAAAATTAAGTACTGTATGTTAAAGCTCAAATGGATATAAACGCTTCGAATGTTGTTTTTATGCAGATGATGCCGTTGCAAGAGTGTGTGTATATAATTTCTTGTGTTTAGTTGTCGTTGTTATAGCAGCATAAATATTCCCCATACATATATGAAGTGAGTCCTTGGTCGGATATAAATCCGGATCGTTCCGGTTACGTAGAACCGACGGTCGTGGGAAACGTCTTGTGTTTGGTTGTTGTTTTTGTAGCAACAGCATAAACCTTCCCCATACTTACATACGGGGAATGCTGCTGGAGAGACAGTCCTTGGCCGGATATAAATCCAGATCGTTTCGGTAACGTAGAACCGACTGTCGTGGAAACGTGTTTGGTTGTTGTTGTTGTTGTAGCAGCATAAACATTCCCCATATTTACATACGGGGAATGCTGCTGGAGTGACAGTCCTTGGCCAGATATAAATCCGGGTCGATTCGATAACGTAGAGCCGACTGTCGTGTTAGTTTATATTGCTTTCGTCTGCTCTTCCTCTTCACACACAAATAGTTTCCCTTCCTTTTGTTTGTCTATTCATGGAGCCTGACGACACAGCGAATTCGCAAGGTGCAATCTTGTATTCTATCATTCTTGGTCTAATATTATATTATATTCAAGGCGAATTCCAAGAAGGTGATTTCGTAAGGTCACTGTAAAAATCTGTACAATGCTACTCACGTCCCATCTTTGGAAATTCATATTAATTATTAGTTACTCGTATTAAATGAACTACCTAATTGGGTACTTAAGTTAATTCAATATTTTTAACTTAATTAGTTGAAATGAGTTATTCGCAAAGTGCCCCTTTTAATGGCCACTTTTGTGTGGCTACACTTTATGAAAATAACCGAATCTGTACAACCATAACAAAAGGTATTTTAAATTCACAATGAAGTAGTGATGCCATTTAAAAAAAGTGAAATTTCAGCTTTAAATTTTTTCGAGCGGCATAAGGGAATTAATTGATAATAAATTATGAAATAATTATAAATTTAAGAATTCTACATGAAACATGAATGTTTCTTTGAGTAAGTTTTCGAAACTAGTTTTACGTATATTAATTATTAACCCCATTTATTATGAGCTCTGGACTCTCCTTCATTTGCAAACATTTTATCAGACGAGAAACCCCCCGAAGCCGACTAACAATTTTCTCCATAACACTTTTTCATCTTAAAAGAAAAAAAATCATTTTTTTAATTATGTTTATATATAAAATATGACCAGAGTTACCATTAATGCCCCATTTGCACTGTAGTGTGTTAATTTGTTTCCCTTGTCAATTTTAAATCAAACAAGTTCTTAGCTACAAGCGAGACATATTGAACAACTAATATCAGTAGAGCAGCTGATTTGATTTTCTTCCTATTCTTCTGATCTCTAAATTGCCAAATTTTGTTTAAATCACTCTAAACTGTCAATCTTTGTTTATAGATTTCGAAATTTTAGAGACCAAAAGCAAAAACCAAAACATTGCATTTGTTGTTTTGCTCTACTGCTACCACGTTTTCATTGTGCCTTGGCCACTGGTAATTATAAAAGGTTAAAAATTTGATTCGCAAATTTTCAATTCGATTCATGTTTCGTCTCTATCCTACTGCATTGAAACCAGCTGTTTTTCAACCCTATTAAACCCTTTAAACGGCTAAAAATATATAATATTAAAGAAGTTCACAAAGTACAGAAGAAGACATATTATAAATTCTCACGCAGTTAAAAAATAGTTGGTTATGATTTTGAGTCCTCTAAATATTTATTTAACCTAACCATAGAAAACTTTAGGGCAATGCGACATATATGGCTCCTTGTGAATCACCTAATTGTTTTTGTTGTTTTTACTTCAAGCCAATAATTCTAAATAAAAACAATTTTCTATTAATAAAAAACTTAAAAAATTGCAGGAACAAAATACCATACTTACAAAATATTTATATAATAAAATGCATTATAAAGCGCATTAGTGCAGCGGAAAGAATTGTAATTACACAAATTTGCTACAGTACATTTTCTAATTATTCCATATAAACAATACAAATGAATTATCATTTGATGTCTAATGAACCGATTGTTATCCTTGGAGTAAGCTATTCTTTGCTTAAACAAAAACATTTAGAAAGAAAAAAATCTGTAAGGTTTAGTATCAAAATCTCAAAACAGGTTCAAAGTTCTTGGGTTAAAATAATTACCATTCTATCTGAATGAAATACACATTCGTTACCTGCCTATGTACCAATGTATTGGGTGTTTTTTAAGAGTTTGAGAACTTAAAATGATAATACAAAACAGAGATACAATTCTTTTATTACAATCTATTGGATAATTTCATAGCATTTATTTTTTGAATCCGGCATATGTCCGCCGTAGCTACGAGTTTCATGGGCTAACCGATCAGTCCAGTGAATCGCGCTGTATGGGAAGTTGTGCTATCTTGTTGGAACCAAATGTTGTGGATGTTTAGCTAATTATTGCGCTCGCCATTCTCCGTAACGGCAACTCCTTCCTTATTAGTCCTAATACCGCCAGTACTATTTAAGAAGAGGTAAAAACACATTTGGATCACAAAATTTAACCCCTAGCTGCAACCGATGGTTAAGATATTTCAACATATTTCAATTTAACCGGAACGTAGAACATACTTTTACTTTTTTCAGAATTTATTACCTTTGCGCCCTGCATTTTTAAACTACGTTGATAAGGCATTACAGGATAATCTTTAAATGTGGTTTGATTGAACATGGAAAGTCCATATTCTTCCCATGGCTGCAGATTTGGTTCTTCAAATAAGTTTTTAATGTTTGCTCCAAATGACGAGAACCAAAAATGATGTTTATGTGCTTACATAAAGATATAAAATTATTGAAAATATATATATATATATTAATATTTTCTAATTGGTTATTTTTACTTTATCTATTGAGACGAGGTGGCAAAGTATAATTTCAAAATAAATATATACAATATATTGAATTATTTTCTTTAGATTGACAGACTTAAAAAATGTATTACATTTATATAAATAAATTTATTATGATCAGAAATTATTTAAATTAATTAAATTTTATCGTTTAGATGGCCACAAAAATTCGTACTGGACCCGTTGTCGACATACTCGGCGATGAAATGACTCGCATCATTTGGTCTTCGATTAAGGACAAGTTAATTTTACCTTTCCTTGACATCGAATTGCACACGTACGATCTCGGCATGGAAAATCGTGACAAAACTGACGATCAAGTCACAATCGATTGTGCTGAAGCGATTAAGAAGTACAATGTTGGTATTAAGTGCGCCACTATTACGCCCGATGAGAAACGTGTTGAAGAGTTCAAACTGAAGAAAATGTGGAAATCACCCAATGGTACCATACGCAACATTCTTGGCGGCACTGTGTTCCGTGAAGCGATCGTTTGCAATAATATTCCACGCTTAGTATCCGGTTGGGAGAAACCCATTGTCATTGGCCGTCATGCGCACGGTGATCAATACAAGGCTACAGATTTTGTAGTTCCTGGCCCTGGCACATTGACGCTCACTTTCAAGCCCACCGATGGCAGTGAAACCATTTCACATGAAGTATACCAATACAAAGGCTCTGGCGTTGCCATGGGCATGTTCAATACGGACGACTCCATCATTGATTTCGCACACGCTTCTATGAAGTATGCGCTATCGCGTAAGCTGCCACTCTATTTGAGTACCAAAAACACCATTCTGAAGAAGTACGATGGCCGTTTCAAGGACATCTTCCAAGAAATCTACGACAAAGAGTATAAGAAAGAGTTTGAAGCGCAAGGCATCTGGTATGAGCATCGTCTTATCGATGACATGGTTGCTTATTGTATGAAATCAGAGGGTGGATTTGTTTGGGCCTGCAAGAACTATGATGGTGATGTACAGTCCGATTCGATTGCGCAAGGCTTCGGTTCGCTGGGTTTGATGACATCGGTGCTGATCTGCCCAGATGGAAAGACAGTTGAGTCAGAGGCAGCTCATGGTACAGTAACACGCCACTATCGCATGTACCAGCAAGGCAAAGAAACTTCAACAAATCCCATTGCATCGATTTTCGCTTGGACGCGCGGTTTATTGCATCGCGCCCAATTGGACAATAATGAAAGCCTTCAGAAGTTCGCCGAAACACTCGAAAAAGTGTGCGTTGATACTATCGAATCAGGTAGCATGACGAAAGATTTGGCTATATGCATTAAGGGCATGAACAAAGTACAACGCAGCGATTACTTAGAGACATTCGAATTCATGGACAAGCTAGCCGAAAATCTACAAAAGGCCCTTGGACAATGACTTACCAATGCGAGTGTGCATATTGTAAACGAAGACATCCGTTCGCACCTATGAGGTGCAAGTGATTGTATTACTGAAATTAAATGTTAGACATTAGTGCAGTATGCCCAGTGGGTAATTCATTGTTCATAATGTGTAAACTGTTTATAACTTTGTAAAGTCAATAAATGCCTTTTTATTTGGTACGGTACTTATGACGTTCCTTTACTATTCAATACTATTTTAATGATAATGAAATTCACACCTGAAGTCAATGAACTTCTTACTAAGTTTAAGTAAGTTTAAGAGGATATTACAATAAATTACTGAAACTTACTCGACTCAACGAACGGAAGATTAAAAGACTTTGCAAAAAATTAATTCTTTTAATTTTTTTTAAATTTAATATAGTATGAATTCCTAAAATAAGAATATAAGCTCCTGACGGATCCACCTGACGGTTACACTGTTTCCTAATTTTTTGTCTCTTTGACTATGAGAAAGCTCTGATCAAAGTGAGTGCCGCGTTTGCTCACCAAAAATAAGAACGTTTTACCGTATTCGCCAGATTTCCCTCCCAGAGCCTACTGGCTGTTTGCAGACCTAAAACAATGCTCGTTAGTAAGAAATTTCGCTTGAATTAAGAGGTTATCTCTGAAACTGAGGCCTATTTTGAGGCAAAAGATAAATCGTTCTACAAAAGTGGTATTGAAATGTTAAGGCGGCGCTAGAATGATTGCGTTGTTCTTGATGGTATTTACGTTGATGAATAAAGCTAATTTGAACAAAAAAAACGTGTTTTCAGCGCATGTGTTATATGTACGGAA
>JAYXIM010055580.1:0-29143 GCA_037575425.1 Anastrepha fraterculus | reverse complement strand
TCAAACGTGCAACATGCGTACACCGATAGGCGCGTGGAAAAATCTAAATAAAAAACACTAATTAAATAAACCATTCGCAAGGATCCGCATTAATCAATCCTATACGATTAATTTCGTTTTTTTTTTTTTTGGTTTTTTGTATTTAAATATTTGTATTGTGCTAAGCTAAAATCAAGGAGATGCACACAAATACTAACCTACCAGCATCGAGTGTGTCCTTTGCATTTACCACGCTGCTATTAATTATATGTGTATTAGTGTACGCGAACGGTTATCCTTCCAACACTTTTCGCGATCTCGACATCTGCAATCATTGGAATGGACGCCGACATTTTCTGGAATTGGGCGAAAGAGGAGATTTGCATGCACGCAATGTCACGACATCGGCTTTCCGAGTGTGTAAAACCGCTCCATTCCGTTCGAAATATTGCTTATGGGTTCTTTTTTTAAATTTATTTCTCCTCAATCTCTTAGAGCACTCTCTTCTCACCCACAAATCCTAGTCAAATGAAAAATCGCAGCAGCACAGATATCTGGTATCAATGTAACTTGGAGCTTGTGACCTGCGCTGAGTGCGTCATACGCATAACATTCACTCACGTAAACTTCTCTAAAACATGCGAGCGCATTGCTAATTCGGGCATTGGAAAATCCTCACTTTGTCCTTGCGAACACATTCAATTCTCAGAGCCACCCTACGATACAACCATATCCGGACAAGAGTTTTGTGGTGATGGCAAAGTGTTTCGCAGTAAAACGCGCACGCTGTTGCTGAAATTTTTCTATCGTGCCACTAACAGTCATGTGTTTTCGCTGCAGTATTTCTCGGAAAGTATGTGCATTTTACACTTGCCTTCTTAGGCCCATTCGTTCATATTAAAACATAGTTTTATATACATACATACATATTATTCATCACAGGAAATGTTAAAATTGTAAGCGGCTCGCCGAGACAAGCTATAATAAGCAACTATTCCAAAAACGAGCCGCACATCATCTCAACACCCTATTTCCCAATGCCATATCCTCGAGATTATGGCATCGAACATATACTAACCTGCGAATCGGAAAACTGTCAGGTACGACTGGATTTTACTGATTTTCAGCTGGGCCTCACTTCAACATTAGAAATATTCGATTCGAATGGCCAAATGTTGGATTCTTATACTGGTGAACATTTTCGACCGCCCATCACAATTAGCAATGGTAAATCACTATTGTTGCAGTTTCGTGGTAACGGTAATACCGGTGTTGGATTTCGTGCCGAGATTTCATTTGTCTCATCTAAGCAACTGAAGGGAGATCGATTGGTGCCGTATACGGGTGAGTTACAATGGAAGTCAGAGTGATAATTTGTACATACTGAAGGTCTCAAAAAAGCTTTCGTCGTTCATATAGCATAGAGGGTTTACTAGTAAAAATATTAATTTATTTAACCGTTTGAGTGCGATTCGTCGATATAGCGACGATAACTAATTACTCCAAATTTGCGGCGCGTCGCTATAGCGACGATTGCATCACTGTGCATTTGGCGTTCGGCTAGGAACGTTGTTACAACGCGGTGTAATTGCGTTGTAATTAATAATTACCTTTGTTTGGTGCTTAAAAATGCATACTTGCGCTGCACTTCACGAGCTCGGTTCAAAGTAAAGCGAACGAAGAAAGCTCGTTCTTTTACTTTGGAGCCATCGCCGCGTGCAGACAAGTGCGCTGAAGCTAATATGCAACATTTGCAAAAAAGGTGTGCATGGTACATGTGTGGGGAACCACAAATGTGCCAAAATTTAAATAATAATGCCGGAACTTGTTGTAAAAAAAAAATAAAAGATGATATTAAAAAAATGTAAATAAGTTTTTCTTATAATCATAACTAATAGTTTAGTCTACAAAATAAAAATAAAATTATTGAAATATGTAATTTTTTGTGTTCTCTATGCTTATATTTGTAAAGCCATCATATTTCAGTTTTCTTAGACCAAATTTTGCTTCGCAATTTTCGTATGTGTTAAAGAAAATCGCTTAGCACTCAAACGGTTAAGTGCTTACATCTCGAATTACAGGTTTAGTATTTGCCGCGCTCTTTTAACACAAATTTAAAATTCAGCATTGAAACACGAAATTAAAAAAACAGATGCGATCCTATTCAATGTGTGAGGGATATACCGCATAAATGCTCATTTAAATATGTTTTTATTATTTCAATATTTTGTCGGTTTTCATATACGTTCTATTAATTCTTTCTCAATTTGTCCATTCTCTTTGCCAGCGAGTTTTTTTTTTCTTTATTTATCGAATCTTTCTTGTAGAGGGTTTTCCAATAGCAGGTGTTATTTTGAATAGCCCGCTATTTCGGTAGATGTCACTTTTGAAGCTGTCATTTTTTGATATTTGACAAGTAGAAACTACGCCATTGAACAACGCATTGAAATTATTAAAATTCGCTATAAAAATGGTGAAAATTTGGCAGAGACGGTTCGTAAAACTCGAACATTTTTGGGTCATCGTGAAGCACCTTGTCGGACAGCAATACAGAAATTGGTGAAAAAATTCGAGCTGTCGAGAGAAGTTAGTGATGTGAAGAATAAAACCCGAGCACGTCGCTCAAGAACAGCCGGAAATCGAAAATATTGCTGTTGCAGCCGAAAATGTTGAACAAAAACCCAGGTTTGTCCATTCCTCGTCATTCTTTGGAATTGGGCATTCCACAAAACGTCATTACACCGTATTTTGCATAAAGATTTGGGTCTTAAGGCTTATAAAGTCCAGTTAACACAAGAACTCAAGCCGGCCGATCATCAACAACGTCGTGTCTTTGCTGATTGGGTCGTTGAAATGCATGAAAATGATCCGGAATTCCATCGAAAACTCATCTTGAGTGATGGGCCCATTTCCACCTCGCTGGCTTCCTCAACAAATTGTCTGATCTGGGGCTCAGAAAATCCAAGAGTTATTGTTGAAAAGCCTCTCTATCCTCAACGTGTGACTGTTTGGTGCGGTTTATGGTCTTGAAAATGAAGCTGGATCAACAGTTACGGTGAGTAGATTGCACTATCGAGAGATGATTAATGATTATGGCCGGAATTGGATGGTATTGATCTGAACAACGTTTATTTTCAACAAGACGGCGCTACGTGCCACACAAGCAACGAAACCATTGATATTTTACGGGAATAACACCTCTTATTGGAAAACTCTTAATAAGAAACTAAAAATAAGTTTAGAAATCTTGAATCGGATGTGAATATGATTGCAGTGAATGAATGGTTGGACCCGGAAACGCCTAGTTTCTAGTTCCCCCCTAAAGCTTCCGTTATCCCTCATGTCGATTGTGAGAGATTGTTTTTTTCGGGTGTGGTGGAATTGGATGGAGGGAGTTGAAAAGGACGGGCTTCCGGTCTCCGATTCTTAGTAGCTGAAAGCCGAAAAGTCCTAGTTTCCAGTCCCCCTTAAAGCTTCCGTTATCCCTCGCGACGATAGAGTGCAAATTATTATTTTTTTTTTCTTTAGAATGAAATTGAATGCAGGACGTAATTTCCAGTCTCCCTTGAAACTTCCTTTATCTCTCATGGCAATGATACCGTACTGAAAGTCGGAGCGGCCGAGATTCCGTTGCCTTCGTGGACGGACGCTCGTGTGAGTCGAGATAATTAAGATAGGCAGACTTCAACATGCCCTTTTTTCTCAATCGTGTGTGACCTTCATTTAGAAGTAGATTTCAGGCTATTTTGTAGGTACTTTTTTGCTCAATCGTGCTATTTCATCGGCTACACGAAGTAGGCAAATGTCTTTGTGAATGTTAACATTTTTATATACTATATGGAGCTCCCGTATAGTATGTAAAGTACATTCGATTATCTATTATGTTGGTGCACATGTCCCCACCATAGGCTATTTTGGTTCTGTTCGTTATACAATAATTTCTTAAACGACGATGATACTCGCAGTTATTTTAATGCGCTGCTAAGGAGCAAAGAAAATGTTCATAATACTTGATATGTACGGCTAAATGGACATCTATTTAGCCCGCCTCACCAACTCACATTTCCGCATTGCACATTATATGGGTTTTTTCTTTCTTCTCTATAGATTGTGGCGGCATGGTGTCCGGACCTGGAGGCGCAATCACTATGATGAATATGATTGAAAATAGCACCGATGTCAGATTTTACGACTGCATATGGATAATTAAGCCAGGCAACAATTACATGATGATGAAGACACACCTATCATTGCGGGTTGAAGAATTCCATGGCATGGCTTCACGCTCGGATCTAACCATACGTCAGGGTACAACATCAGATGCTGCTGAAATAGAGAGTGTTGTCTGGCCCAATAATGGTATGAGTAAAGAGAGTCACATTGTGCCGGTGCTAACGGGCTACTACATACGTCTGCGCGGCGTCTTTGGCATGTCATCGAAATTGGCCATTTCCTATAGTGTATTCAACTACTTAAGTAAATATATTCTTCACTTACTTAATATACATATACGTCCCTTAATGGTTTAATGTTTCACTTAGATTGTTATATTGGTTCTGAATTCCTGTGCGGTAACAATCATTGCATATCCATAAGGCTACACTGTGACGGTTTCGATCACTGTGGCGACGGCACTGATGAGCCAGAATCGTGCGAAGAGGATTGGGCCCATTTACAAAACGACCGTCGCTGGTATTCACATAAGCCGAATTATTATTTCCCAAAAATAGAACAGTATCCAGATTTAAAAACAGCAACTGGGATCTTCATAATAAGTACATTGGGCATTTTCGCCGTACTAACAGGTTGGATGGTCATATTGTATCGGATGGGTGTGAGAGCACGCCATCAACGCGAGCTGCAAAATCACCTGCAAACCATTAGTGAGCTATTAGGTAAGGAAACACAATTTTTTAGCCATTTGGAAATATCTGTGATTGCAAGTAAAAGCCGGTTAAATTGGACCTTACTAGCCGATAGACTTTTTCCAACTTTAAAGTGCTCTTTAACTGTATTCGTTTTTTCAACTGCCCAGCAAAGATAAATTTGCTGGTTTCGAAACTGCGCAAGGAAATAAAAAATTGCAATTTTATTCAATTATTTTCTAGGGTGCTAATGCCGGGGAACGATACGAACTGTTATTTATTTTCATCGATTAATTAATTTCACTTCACTTCAGTTTGAGAAAACGTAAATTATATTTATCGGCATGATGAGCGAGTTTTAAAATTAAAGGTTAGTTGAGAAAGCTGCTCTATGTATGTCGAAAATCCGGAAATAAGATTTATATATATTCTACATAAGAAAATATGTTAAGCCAAGTCGTTTTTTTTTAATAAAAAATAAAAGAAATTATCAATGAGGTAGCGATTTTATGTAAATATAATACACGTTTTTTTTTTTTGTTGAAATATGGTAAACCATAAAACCATTCTTTCTTAAGTCGACTTAGACGTTTATGCTGGTGGATTTGGACTGAGTGAAAACGGGCATAATCGACACCCACTCAGTAATTCTAAGAGATCTGCAATTCGATACTTCCATGAAACCGAAGTGTATTTGAAGATCAAATTATTTTAAAAATTCAGAACGATACGCATTCTTAGAGCGTCTGCAGACAATATCATTCGAATACCGTTTGTTCGACAGTGAACACACGAACAAGCCGACGTATTTATACACATATTTACAAATCAGTAAACGGACACTTAAGCAGCCTAATAGGAAAAAACCTCACTGTGCCGGTTGTCTGAATTGGTCCATTTGAGAGGCAACGATATTATATTATTTTTGCAAACATTAACTAAAGCAAATTTATTTATTTATATTAAAAAATTAACATTTCGGCTACCACAATTCTCTATCTTCAGATCGGCAGGAGGAAATGACGCCAGACGAACCGCCCAGTTACGAAGCACCACCCGACTACGAAGAGGTCATTAAGGTGGGCATGGAGCAGGAGATTCGTGACGTGACGCGCCAACGCCAGCGTCAACGTCGCCACCATCATCATCCTGAACGATGTTGCGGCCACGCCACATGTGTAATACCTCACACACATACTTGCGATCGTCCAACCACATCGGCGGCAGCTGCGGCTCTTACGCTTAGCGGCACTGTTGCCACAGATGCTGTAGGAGCTCCAGTGCCAGATTTGGAAATACGCAATGAACTAACCAATCGTGTGCTAATGGCCACCGTAGCTTGTGGTAATCCTTCTTATTTTCTATAACAATTCAAAGCACAGAGAAAAGTAAACATTTTGACCATCCTTCATCATTATTATTCCATATTTTCCTGTCATATCCAAAAAGCTTTTCAGAAGCTAATATTTTTTTATTTAATATCACGTTCTATTTATTATTATTAAGAATCACGTTTACAGGCGCTGCAGGCGCGTCAGAGCCGGGCACAGCTACGCAGGGATGCTGCTGCTGTCAATCCATGGGGGTTCCAACGGGCCCGACATCGCTTCCCGTTGGGTGTGAACTATCCCCAACCGTTGGCGAACAACCGGAGGCCACAGCAAGCTCGTAAGTTCAGACGAACGCTTTGGTATTGGTTAAAAGACAAAGCGATCCTATTTACCAATGCATTTTTATACCTTATTTCAATACAGTCCCGGAACGCCGAGTCAACTTGAGGAACGAAGTGACGAATTTCGAGATGACTCCCTCAATATATCGCTCACTCTAGGCATCCCACAAACAACAATAGCTCTCAGCGAAAATAGTAAGCTTTTAATGCAATCCTTTTATGGCTTATTGATTTGTAGGAGGATCAAAGCTTTTCTTGCCTAATCAAGTTGGTTTACTAGTCAAGTTACCAAAGTAGTTAACGGAAAGTGTTATTTTCATTAGAAATTATTGAAACTTCCTACTAAATCGTGTACATATTTCGTTTCACAAACGAAGGCTATGAGCTTTCTTTGAGATTTTTCACTGGCAAGATAAAACTTCGTGGGATCTGTGAAAATTGGGCTGCAAATTCATGCCGTTGTGATAGTGATTTTCATATTACCGAATTAAATAAATAGTTGGCAAGTACATTCTGTCAAAAAAAAAATATCGGAAATTGTTCATTAAACATTTTTTTTTGGTCTAAATTTTTTTTGCTGGAAATTTGGTACAACTGTCCTCTACAGTGTCGCAGAGTTTGACAGAGTTTCTGTCAATTAGCTTGTTTTTGGTTTTATATCATTCAACCACAGGTGTGCTCGGCAATTTTCACTACGGATAAACAAATCGAACAAAGAATTTGTCTTAAATTTCGCAACATTTTACACCATTAATTGGGCATGAGATGCGTGGCTGCTCAACTCGTTTCCAAGGAAGAAGTGGTTGAAGACATGCTTGAGCAAGTGGATTAGGACCCAACGTTTATCCAGCACATCATAACAGGTGATGAGACGTGAGTATATGAGTCTGAAATACAAACCAGTCAACAGGCGGCTGA
Organism: Anastrepha fraterculus; assembly: GCA_037575425.1. NCBI lineage: Eukaryota > Metazoa > Arthropoda > Insecta > Diptera > Tephritidae > Anastrepha > Anastrepha fraterculus. Next base: position 21,709 of record JAYXIM010055580.1, on the reverse strand, counting down.
ATGGCCCTATCCACATGAGCCGAAACCCAAAAAATCACGTCAAAGTCGTGCTACTCGTTTTTCTTGATTATCATGGTGTTGTGCACTCAGAAACTCGGAATTCGGTCCAAATGGTTCTACGGTAAATAAAGAATATTATTTGGAAGTTTGAGAGAAAATGTGCGTAGGAAACGGATCAATTTGTGGAAAGAAAACTCATGGATCTTGCACCATGATAACGCACCGTCTCACAAGGCTCATATTATGAACACTTTTTTGACTAAAAACTCGACAAATATCATCGAACAACCACCGTATTCACCGGATTTAGCCCCATGTGACTTTTTTCTTTTCCCAAAACTTAAGTTGCCACTCCGCTTTGAGTCGATAAAGGCCATTAAGGAGAATTCGCTGAAGGAGCTGAAGAGATCTATATGTATTGCTTCGAATGGAGCCTATTTTGAAGGCGACAAAATAAATTTTGATGATTAAACAATTATTTTTCGTTTTATTGAACAATTCCCGGTATTTTTTGAAGGAATGTATAAAGCTTCTCTCTTCCATTAGTCAAAAACGGACTGTTACTCTTTTCATTGCAAATATGTGTGGGAAAAGAGAGTGTTCTAAAGATTGTTATAAAACAATTTGTATTTAAATCTCAAGAACTTGGTTAGCTTTTGCTAAACATTTACTATTTCTTTTGCTATACTTTTACATTTGCTAACTATTATTTTGTTTTAAACTTTATTTTTAAAATATGTGTGTTTTTTTAATTCACCTACTTGACAGTAGAAAAATCTAAATAATTTTCGAATCTTTTCAAAAACGTTATTTTAATACCTGTAAAAGCTCCGGTAGTTATGAATTATTTATGTATATTTGAAATATTTAAATAGCTTCCACACATTTTCAAACGAAAAACTCTTTGTATTTATATCCAGATTCAAATCTTTCATCGCGCCCCAAGAGCACAACTAATTACAGCGAGCAAACATATTTGAAACGTTCTTGGATTGTCGTGAGTAACGGCACACATGACTATAAGGTACAACGTCTGCGTCATACCTTTTCAGTGCCAGAATCATTCCCCATTGATGCCTATTACCCAGACGGGCTGAGTTACGGTACCAACCTACCACATGATCGGTAAGTAGATTTATCACCACCTGCGATACAGTCTCAAAGTATTGCTTATCAAATTGTATAATGACAGTCATTCTAAGCTAACTCGGTGCCTATCTTAAGCAAGCCACAGATAGCCAGCGAAACCTCTAATTTCACATTGCACGGAGAATTTACCTCTAGGGTTGCCTATCTCATCAGCTATACATTTTCCCTATAATCTCGTACCCATAAACGTTTGATAGCGAAATATTCTAATGCGAGGGAAATCAGGCATCCTCTGACTAATTTCACACACACACACACTATCATTTATCCTAATGGCTTAGTTACAACGTAGCTATCAGAATAAATATTTATCTCAATGAAGGGTGTGAGTTGGCAATCTGTTGCCTCGACACGTTGTTTTTAAAATACTACCGTGTTACGGACGCTTAAAATATGCGTACTTAACATTTCCGCGCTGTTAAAATACCGTGACTCGCAGATTTAGCTTTTGAACAGGTTTTCCCGCAAATTCTACGTTCGAGAGAAAGATGTATCTACAGTTTCACATAAGTAGATGCAATCAAAAGTTTAACCTTTCTGCATAAGTAAAAAGAGGGCATCTGAATTAGTCTAAAATAGTCGTTTTGATTTGCTCAAAAAACATACATACATTGGACACAGCAAGTATATAAAAACGCGCTTTGTGTTATTTCTCGGTTTGACTTCGAAAGCAGATGCACACATCTTAAAGCGGGACGGCCATATACATACTGATCAGTTAGTCGAAATTTTTAAGAATTTCGCTATTAGTCGGCGGCACGGGAAGTATACTCAAAAGTATTCCCCAAAAAATGAATGACACATCTTTCACTCCACAAGAAAGAAAGAGAGGACGATTGACTTTAAATTCTTATGGGACACGCGAGAGCTCTTGCCTACATTTGGTGTGTAAGTTTCTCTCACCGGCTTCCGAGCCCTGAGAATGTAGCCTTTGCATATACAATCTGTCTAATAGAGGCATCATGGCCGCCATAACTTGGAGACTATTTGAGCAATTCGATTCGAGCAAACCGTATTGTGTGGGCTTATAATATTTATTATACGCAATGTATTCAGTAAAATGTAGAGTCACCACCATTAGCTTAGTGGCATATTTTATATTAATTTTTGTGCAAGTTGTGGAGGTAATCACCTCCAAATAAGCCGAATTTGTCTTGATAACTGTTTGACCATCCATATTTGTTTTTCTTAGAGTGTTTTCTTAACTATTGCCCAAATATTTTCAATAGGCGTGTCATCAGAAGACTGTGAAGTACAATCCAACATTTTGACCTCATTTTGTTGTTTCCACTTTACACATATTCAGCTTCGATGCTTCGAGTTCGTTGTCTTCTTATAAAATCCAGTCGGGCAAGTCGTCAACGTTTTTAGCTGCGGTACCGTTGCACACTTTTGTGTACATAGGAACACTGGTTCAAATCGCGGTTTCATACGCGGAACTCATTTTGTAAAAACAACGTATGCGTTTTAAATTTCTCACAAGGCTAACCAATTGCACAACGCGTATTACGAAAAGGATACACTTATTTAGCAGCATTTAAATCTTTACAGATTTTTGTAGGCCAATAGATTTCCTTCTAGCAACAGTCTAAGACATAGCTCGCCAAATACTGAGACATGCACAGATAAAATGTGACGTAATATAACGGATTACTGCGCTATTGGCACCCTAGCCAGTAGAATGGGTGGACCTCACAATGCCTTCGGCAGGAGCTGTGGAGATGAAGAAGAAATTGAGTCGGTACAATACGTCCTCCGTGAATGTCCTGCACTTCAAAGAAGCCGTGCCAAATATCTTCGAAGATGTGGGAAATTTGCAAAATGTCTCTCTGGAGGCACTAGTTAGCTTCGTAAAAAGGTCTAAGTGGTTTAGGGAACTCAGTCAGGGGATGGAAATCAAATGCAGGTAGCACAATGGGCTTTATGGCCACCGAGAGTGCCTTGTCTTAGACAAGCAACCTGGCTAACCTAACCTGAATCTTTTATATTAGTATGATATCTTATAAGTACATTTCAAACGATCTTTCACATACTCGACGTGTCATTGCAGGCAAATTTTCCTTAGCAACGCCAGCAACTTTGGTTCGGAGTTATCACGCGATCCTTCCGCGCACTGCATCAGCACACGTCGACTCCAACAACAACAATTTCAGCCGACGTCAACTCAGCAGCAGCGCAACGCTATTTTGCATCTATACGATGACTGTTCAGCTAACCACAACTCTACTGATGTTAATGTTGCATCCACGTCCCACAATCAAACTCACCAGAATCGATCAGCTGATTCTGGCAATTTGCGAGAACGATTGCTGCGCATCGAAACAGATAGCGACTGTGAGCATGACGTATCGTGCTTTGGGGTGGTAAGCAATCGTAAACATGCACGGCGTAACCACGCAAGACGTCATGTGCGTAGCAAATCCTTCACCAACAACCGACAGCATCATCATCCACTGATCGGTGGTGCTGGTGTAATGAGACGCAGCTCCTCGGCCGATTTGCTGTTTCATTTAACTCCAGGTACTTCACCCATCCAGGAGTACAATAACTCAGATGTTAATGAACAGCAGCATCGAAAGCACGATGAGTTGATTTTTTTGATTTAAAATAAACAAGGAAATTTGAGAGCGTGAGGTTGTGAAAATAAGATTGGGAAGTTGATGTAAATTATTTAAAACCAAAAAGGGGACTAACTCAAGACTTTTGTTCGCGTTCTATATAAGTAGAATGTTTTAAATTTTTTTGAATGTGATTTAGTTACTAATTTTAAAACACGAAAAGTTTTCAATTAATCTAATTGTCATATCTACTATAAACGTCATTACGTGCCTAACTGTCTTCGGAAGACTAATTTCCCTCTGTGTGGTATTTATTTACTCGTATCTACATATACAAATATTCTTTTTATTCTAAATGCTCATCATTGTACCTTAAACAACTCCAATTATGTACTTAAAGGAAATATTAATGAAATGTATACTTCAATTATGAAATATGTATGTATATGAAATATATTTATACTTGTATATGAAATCAAAATCAAATCGTGCAATAATCAACTGGAAAATCGGACATGCAAACTGCGATGTTTTAAAAAAATATATTTGTGGATTCAATAGTAGTCTTCGGGTATCTTTTCACCGATTTTTTTGTTACTGCCGACGACATAAAGTGCATCTGATTCCTTCTATTTTTTGGTTGGTGTCCTTATCGGAGGTGGATGAAGAAAAGTGTATTGCTTCCCTGAAATCGTCTGCAATAAACAGATATCAATAGCTCGCTTGCAATTCTATTTTAAACTTGGCACGTCCCCGTGAAACCTTTAATGCTGATTTCCAACTTATCGCTTTCTTCGGCAACATTTATTAATGATTGGAAAAAGACAAATATTATCAATTTCAAAGATGAACTGAAGGTCTACTCTATAGCAGCAAGAATGACTCGTTGCTGGTCACTTCTGCCTGATCTGGCTAGGCGTCAGGTCTGGTGCGTGAATAATCGACTTTTCTTAAAATTCATAAATTTTTTCATTCCATGCTGAATACTGTAAATAAAACTCATAAAATTTCCGTTTTTCAGCTGAAGTTTTTTGGTACGTTAAAAATTTATCTGCCGTTATGAGTCGGCTTGAAACTGTATGTCCATCCAGAAGGAGGAGATCGACTAGTTACCTAATAAATAGTGTAAGTACAAGTATATATACATACTAGGCCGGGTCGATTTGTGGGGAGGCAAAAAAATCGCCCATTGCTCTGTGAAAATCATATTCTAGGAATCAAAATAGGAAAATTTGCCGAAGGAACCATACCTCTAAAACGAATTCTGATGTCCCCCAATTTGGGTCGAACTTTTTAGTTTCTTTTCTCATGTAAAGGCCAAAAATGGTGATATTTTGAAATGATTGTATGGGGAACCCCCCAGGGGAGTTCCAGGGGGTGTGCCACTGGCACGGGTGGATCGGCCGTCCAAAGTTAGTGGGGGTCGGTCATACATTTGGACTCGATTGGAGCACTCTAAATGGGTCAAAGTGGGATTTTTCGTTCGACCCATATTGGGGGACATCAGAATTAGTTTTAGAGGCACCGTCTCATAAAGCTGGAGTGAACCAAGAATAGCTAAAAAACAGTGCTCCGAACTTAATAACGTCCACACAATGGCTCCCAAATTCACCAGACGCGAATCCGATGGATTATTCTCTTTGGGCCATTTTGAAGAGCAAGGTCCGAACTAAAAGATTCACCAGTCTCGAGCCGCTGAAAAGTTATTATCCGCGAGTGGGCCAAAATACCTGCGAGTAACATTCGGACAGGTTACGCCGCGTTTCTGGACCGTCTCAAGGCCATAGTCAAGGCAAAAGGTGGTCATATCGAACAAAAGTGAATTGATTCTTAGTTCTGTATTATTTTCAGAGACTTTTTACTTTGAATTGAATAAAAGTAATTTTCCAAACGTCGTGATCGTCCTGCAAGTGCCCATTTTCCATTTTACATCGTCGCATTTCTTATTCTTGGGTTCATCGCCTGTACCAAATATGAGTAATTTTGCTTCGTTTATAGAGAGATCAGGTTTCTTATCTTTTGGAAATTTTCCTACAAGGATTAGATGATAGAAACTAATACATACAATTATTTTTGGTTGTTGTTGTTGTTGTTATTTATGAAATGTTAAGAACAAATAGCGAAATAATATAATTTTCGATTCTCATTTATATGGAATACATTTTTACATCAAGTTTTATTAGTCAGGTGTTACTGAAAATTACATCAATTGTGATCTGTCATATGTGAAGAATATTTACTCATCGTTGACTACAAAGAAGCATTCGAGTAAGCAACATATAGGTATGTTTGCCAGTTCCTACAAAGATGAAAACAGATGTCCAAGAAATACTTGGGTTATGGAGGAATCACTTCGCACAACTGCTAAACGGTGACAGTATCAGTCGATACTACAGTCGTGGACGACGGAATAGTCATAACCCCACCCGATCTTAAAGATGTTCGAATAGCAATATCGCGACTAAAAAACAACAAATCCGCAGGAGCCGACGGACTACCGGCAGAACTATTCAAAACAGGAGACGAAAGAGCTAGCACACCGCATGCACCAGCTGCTCTGCAAAATATGGTCAGATGATTGCATGCCCAACGACTATAACTTAAGCGTATCCAATCCTCAGGAAGGGTGATCCTACAAACTGCGTAAATTACCGTGGGATTAGCCTTATTTACGTCACATACAAGGCCTTATCGAGCGTATTAAGTGAAAGTCAATGAACTGATTGGACCTTATCAGTGCGGCTTCAGACCTGGTAGGTCTACTGTCGACCAGATCTTCACGACACGCCAAATCCTGGAGAAAACCCACGAACGATAAATCGACACATACCACCTCTTAGTCGATTTCAAAGCTGCTTTCGATAGTAAAAACAGACATCTATGTCTTGGTATCCCCGTAAAACTTATAGGGCTGCGTAAAATGACGTTGATAGATCCATCAGGATCGGGAACGACCTCTCCGAGGTTTCAGACTGGGAAATATTATACGTGCTGCTGAGTTAAACCGCTTTGGCACTATTTACTACAAAAGTGTCATGCTATATTGATATTGTCGACCTGAACAGCCGCGCCTTATGCTCAGCGTACTCTAGTCTGAAGAAGGAAGCAGAAAAAGTTGGTCTTATGGTGAACGATAGTAAAACAAAGTACCTAATGGCAACATACGAGGCTTCCTCGCATCTTGGACAACACGTCACTGTTGGCAACCGCTCAGTCTTACTTTGGGCTCAGTAGGCAATTGACAAGTAGGAGCCCTCTCGCGAAAAACGAAAACAAAAACCTAATCATCCCCCACCTTGTATATGGCGTAGAAGCTTGGACGATGACGACAACTGATGAGAGAGCACTGGGAGCGTTCTAGAGAAGAATCTTTGGTCCTCTTCGCGTAGGCGAGAATGAGTTCCGTATCCGATGGAACAGTGGGTTGTATGAGCTATACCTAGATGTGCGCATAGTAAAGCGTATTAAAATACAGCGGCGGGGCTGGCTTGGCCATGTCTCGAGAATGGACGTAAATGCTCCGGGAGGAAACTCACTGGTGGGCGACGAGAAAGAGGAGGACCCAATCTCCGGTGGCGAGATAAAGTGCCGCATAACCTGGTAACACTCGGTGTCATCAACTGGCGCCAGCAAGCAGCGAATCGAGCTAGATAGCGCAATGTTTTAGATTCGGCCAAAACCGATATATGGTTGAAGTGCCATCTAAGCAATGTTTAATTTATTGGTAAAATTCATTAGTTAGAGGAAGATGCAAATCACGCGCGTGCAAAAGTCTCAACTAATTTTTCCTACATTGCCTCCGAATATATCCATCAACAGTGATCAATGAAATGACTGAAGAAATTGTTCCTATTATTAGATTTTTCATGTCCACAGAATCAACTGAATGGTAGTCACTCAAGAACCTTCTTTGTCACGGTGGTCGTGTAAAACTATCCCATTAAAAAATAAAATAAAAACCTTTTAGACTATAAATTAATCATTAGAATCACCATTTTATGCTGTATGGAATATGTACAAGATGACGTCCAAAATAAACAAGACTGAGATAAAAGAGAAACGGCAGAAGCTTTGTTCTGATAACTTCGAGTTTATTTATTCAAAATAGTCCCTTCAGGATGTCGGTACAAGCCTTTTGGATGGCCTCTACGGACGCAAAACGTTTTCCTTTCATGGCCAAATTCAACTATCCGAATAAGTAGAAGTCACATGGCGCCATACCAGGCGAACACGGTAAGTTATTGATGGTTAAAACGCAATTTCTAGTCAAAAAACCAGTCCCAAGAATGGATCGATGAGATGATGCATTAGCATGCAATAAGCGCCAGCTTCCCCCTTCGCGATATTGACGGCGAATTCGACGAAAACGATGCAACAAACGCTTCAAAACGCCAACATGGAAAATTGCACGGTTTGGTCCATTGGCACGAACTCCTTGTGGACAATTACCTTGGAATCGTAACAACAAATGAGCATCGATTTGATTTTTAACTTCTCCAAACGCGATTTATTGGGTGGTGGCTCGTCTGGAGCCTTCCTCGCGGCACTTTGACGCTTAGTTTCAGGTTCATGTTGGAAACACCACGTTTCATAACCAGTTAATATGTTGTGAAGGAAATTCTCGACTTTTCTCGCCTCTTTAATGAGGTCTTTCGAATGTTCAATTCTGACCAATTTTTGGTCCTCAGTTAACTTGAGCGGAATGAAACGTGCACAGACCTTTCGTAAGCTCAAATGATCAGTTAAAATGCGATAAATCGATGTTTTGGAGTTACTCAACTCCAATTCCATGAATTTCAACGATGATTTCAGTTCATTTTTGATAAATTTACTAACAATTTCGACGGAGTTTCTGGTAATTACTGATTTTGGGCGGCCCGTATGTTCATTGTCATTTATGTCCTCACAACCATCTCTGAAACGTGTAAACCACTCATGAACTCTGGCACGAGATAGACAATCATCGCCATCAACATTTCATCAATTCAAATGTTTTCGTAAACGTTTTACCGATTTTAAAACAAAATTTGATATTAGCTCTTTGTTCGAAACTCATTTTTATTTAACTTCGCTTCCACTAAACCGAATGTCACCAAACTTTCACTGGAAGTCAGCAAGGGATGTAACTTCCAACGCACTAACTCATTAGGAAGATGGTGACATCAAAAACATTTTTATGACGCCAGTCTTGTTTATTTTGGACTTCACCTTGTATGTAATTTTTCATTTCTTGTTCTTTTGTTATGCTGAAGTCAACTCTGGTTCACGTGCATGCATCGCACATTAATTTTGCCTCTGTAGGTATTACTTATTTAAAAATAGAACTTCATGTCGATATATAGAAATGAAACTAGTATTTTACAATTTTATATATGTATGTATATACGTTTGAGAATTTTATTCATCTTCATTAATACTAAATAAATGCATACATACGTCGGCTAATTTGCGTACATATGTATGTATGTATGTTGTTATGACTTCACGTAATAAGTACTTCGAATTAAAGAGGCGTGAATATTGCGCAGCGCTGTGAATATATGTATGTACATATATATTTTATATAAACTGTTCCATATATGAATCACATACATATGCAATAGGATTAGTTATTTTATTTGTTTCTTTGTTTATTTCAAGCTTTGATAACACCATGCAACACATTGAGAAAATATATACATACATTTATGTATGAATCGAGTTTTGTCATGTTGAATCCTTCTCGGAGTTTTACCTTTGCTTGCCGAGAGAACATACATTCATACTTATTTGAGAAATATTAAAACATATGGTGTATATATATTCATATATTATTTGATATTTTTTTCTTGTCGAAATTTCATTAAACAGAAAATTTTGATGGGGTATTCATCTAAATTTTCGCTCTCGTAAAAAACATGACTATAGAGTGTAAGCGATCTGGTAAAATTAAATGAAAGCCTAAAACTTAGCGGTGATATCACTAACACCATCTACCCACCGCTCGATAAGGTATGCACGATTATATATGTACCTACATATTTAAAATCGAATCTGCGAAAGGAAACGTATAAAAAACAGACATCCCACGGATCAAACATCTTACGTGTAAATATATCTCTTTAAATAATAATAGTAACTAGATCTGCAAAAAATTTAGGTCTAAGATTAACCAGACTTCGAAAACAGGATCGTTGTCAAGATTACACGAATAAGTTTACCGAGTAATGAAATTTTTAAAATTTCGAATACGAATTTCTATTATATGTTTGGTTGAATTTGACGGGCAAAAAAATTCAATCTTTACACTATCAAATTCCTATGGAAAATCGGAACCTTATTCCAAAAATTCACCGCCATAGCCGAATCGAGTGGTGCCAAACCATTCGGCAGTGCCGAAGTTAGAATCTTCGGACGTGACGCACAAAATTATAGAAACAGTTTTTTCTAACAGCGGTCGCTCCCCGGCAGATAATGCCAAGCCTCCGAGTGTATTTCTGCCATGAAAAAACTCCTCATAAAAATTCATCTGCCTATCGGAGGCAGTGTGAAACTCCTTTTGCGGAACCTCATCATGGCGCACACCACAAATGGAAAGAGGAGCTCAGCCAAACACCGAATAAAGGGTGTAAGGTCAGTTATATGTATATGTATAACTTTAACATTTCTTTTCAAACTTATTCCACAGAAAAACAAAATTTTGTACCTCATTTGGTTCTATTAATCAACAATTCCGGCAAATATTACCCATTTTATTGTTCTTGGCTTCTGTGACCGATTTTATTGCGTTGGGGAATAAGTTCGTAGCATTTTTACCGTAGTCTTTTATTTAAACAAAAACAATAATTATATCAATAAGTTAAACAATTCTATATTTGCCGTTGCAGCTTACAACCTCTTCTCACCTCTCGACCAATTTGTTGATGGCCATGGTATTCCTTTGGCGCGTTTCCCAGTGCACCATGCCCTCGCAGACCTACCAAACACATATCATGATCTTCTTTGGATGAAGATACAGCTTGACTCTCGGCTTTGGCGTATTTTTCTTGTGCCACCGACTACTTTCTTTTCTTCATATTGATGTATATATAAGCACCATTTCTCATCTCCTGTGACGATTCGGTACAAAAAGCGCTGCTTATGACCGCGTGTTGCCCGATGGCGGGCGAAATGCTAAGAAGCAATTTGAAGGCGACTTTCTTTTCGTTGAGCTCGTGAGGCACCCAGGCTCCCAATTTTTCGGCAAATTCTATTGAATGAAGGTTATTGAGAATCGTTTTATGATCGAAGTTCATTTTTTTTCACCAATTCACGACTGGTTTGCCGACCTTTCTTCTTCAAAAGTGACTTGATTTGATTTTTATCGAGTTCAGAAGATCTGCCGCTCGCCTACGACACCTTCTCCACACACGTCGCAAATGTCCCGGGCTGCTTCAGCAGCTTTTTGACCTCGGTGAAAAGCAAAGCGTGACAGGTGTGGAAAATGTTGATTTTTGCCTTCGGGGTATTCCATTTTCTTAATTTTGGTGTTTCACCGAGACTCGAATCTACGTTCTCTCTGTGAATTCCGAATGGTAGTCACGCACCACCCCATTCGGCTACAGCGGCCGCGACAGAGGTATCTGCCTCACTAAAATACATTATCAAGTGCAATCTAAGCATCTAATGCCCTATTTCATTCCATCGATACAAGTACGTCTAGAAACTCAGCGAAAATAGGCATTAACGTGTTCCAACGATATCAGTAACCACAGACATTTGGATTTCATTTGAAATTTGCTAACCGAATTGCGTTATTATAAATTTAGAAGACTATCTGCCCTCCCGATAGCCACGATCTCCACTTGAAAGGCGCTACATTTGTCTGGCAGATCTGCATTGAAATAATTTTTAATTGTTCTAATATTCCGTTCATTATTTTTGTGTTGCATCGTGCTTTTAGATAGATTTTTATGAAGCCATGCATCGCACTAAAGCTTATTACTAATGCAATTGAGTATTTTATATGTACGAGTTTATACCACGTAAATACTTAATTTGTATACAAAACACACGCATATGAATTGCTTTGTATTATTTTTTACCCCAACTCACTCTTGATTTGTTTATCAAGTCTGAAATATATTATATAATATTTATATGCATCGGGTGTTTTTGTAAGAGCTTGAGAACTTCAAATGATAATAAAAAGAAATAACAGAAATATTGTTGGAATGAATTTTAATTATTATAATCTTGTAGATAATTTCATAGCCCAAATTTTTGACTACTTTTCCAATAAATCTGAATAATAAATCTAATAAGCAAAAGCACGAGCTGCATTTTATAGGCACGTCATCCACGATCGTTACGTAAAATTTACGACGTAGTCGAAGGTCAACGGCCAAAAAGTTGAGAAGGACGACGAATCGACATTTCAGTGTCTTCTTCAACACTTTGCTCTAGAGCCTTAATGACGTGCCAAACCTTACTGAGCAGAAATGTCAGCACAGTATGCCATTCTCAGCTGTCACACCATATGTTATCGATATCGATAGTTCTCATAGAGCTAAAAAAAAACACCCGATATATGCATGTATTTTTATAATTGCCTGAAGAAATTGTTTATGCTATAGAGTTCCAACAATTACCGCTCGCTTATAATTTTATTTTTAAGTATTTCTCCAAGATTTCGCTTATTCAAAGTACACCAAATTACAAAGTACAAAAATTAAGGGGGGACGCCACTGTGAAAATTCAAAAAACTCGATTTTTTTTTTTGCATAAATTGTTAGTATAACTACTCAAGAAAATGTGGTTAAACTTTTAAAGCGAAATTCTCTTTATTCCCGATTGTATGTGCACTTAAGTGAGCGCCCGTCGGTTCGGCCCCGTAACGCTTACGATACGATGCTTTATTTCAAACGCGTTTTTCTCGAAACGACGTTTTTTGATACGGTGGCAACGATTTCTCGAAGACTAATGAACCGATTTTAATTTTCTTTTTTTTTAATTTTTGTTATCGCATTGGCTATCGTTGTACGTGGCCGATTTTCAAAATTTTGAGAATAACTATTTTTTTGGGCCTGTTGAAAATCAAAAAAATCGTGAAAAACGCACATCGAAATTCAAATCACCACCATTTTGTCAAAAATTTTTGTTTTTTTGATTTCAGATGATTATTTATTGCTGTATCGCTGCCACCAGATGGCGTAATTTTTTTTTAACTCGTTACGTTTATTTACATAAATTTGTAAATTTTCAATATTTTTTAATAAAAATTTACATCAACATAGTTTAATACAGTGCTACATATTCGTTTAAACGCATTGCATTTTTTTCGTTTACTTTAGAACTGTTTTAAGATTACAACAATAACAACAACAAATATTCTTCCAAACTATTCGTTTAGGTAACAGTAAACCATCGTTGCATTTGTTTCTTATCTATTGCTTTTTGTTGTAAAATAACGGGTCTCTATTTAAAATTGTGCTTAAAAATGCTACATATTCGTATAAACGCATAGTTTGTTAAAGAGTGCAGTAGTGAAATTAAAAGTGATTAACTTGTGAATATTGTTTGTAACTGAATGTTTTGGTAAATTCTTACAATTTTTTTACACATTCATTCAAATTTCTTAGCTAAATTAAATTTTTTAACCTAATTTCTTCAGATTTTCTAAAATGCCTAAGGCAAAATACTTAAATGATGAGGAACGGGTATTGGTCAGTGTTTACCATGAGGACGGCTATTCCAATCGTGAAATTGGACAAAAAATTGGAATATCGGAAGGAGTTGTGCGTGCTTTCTTAAAGAAAGCAGACATTTATGGAATAAAGAAAGCAACAAGAGGCAACACAAAATTGTCACAGCGTGGCAAAAACAAAATAAAGTATGAGGATACGAAAAATTTTTTGAATTGCACACAAATAAAAAATAAATTGGGTCTTCCTGTAACGGCAAAACACACTTTGCACATTTTACGAAGTGATGAAAATTTAAAATGGAAAAAACCAAAGTCTAAGCCAATGTTAAAGGAACATCAAAAAACAGCTCGTTTGGAATTTGCCCGTAAACACATTCATTGGACTACGGAATGGAGGAAAGTTGTGTTTTCGGACGAGAAGAAGTTCAATTTAGATGGCCCTGACTCATACTCATGTTATTGGCATGATCTACAAAAAAATAATGTACGCATGTCGAAGCGTAACTTTGGTGGTGGCAGTGTTATGGTGTGGGCAGCATTTTCGTCAGCTGGCAAGGCTCAACTGTGCTTTGTGCCGTCAAAAATGAACTCAAAAACGTACACCTATATGTTAGAAGATGAGCTCATCACATTTTTAGATGAAAAAATGGACGAAGACAGCATTTTTCAGCAAGACAACGCTTCCATCCATGTGCCAAGGGAGTCTCGAAATTGGCTTAAGGAGCATAAAATTGCCGTTACAGGAAGACCCAATTTATTTTTTATTTGTGTGCAATTCAAAAAAATTTTCGTGTCCTCATACTTTATTTTGTTTTTGTCACGCTGTGACAATTTTGTGTTGCCTCTTGTTGCTTTCTTTATTCCATAAATGTCTGCTTTCTTTAAGAAAGCACGCACAACTCCTTCCGATCTTCCAATTTTTTGTCCAATTTCACGATTGGAATAGCCCTCCTCATGGTAAACACTGACCAATACCCGTTCCTCATCATTTAAGTATTTTGCCTTAGGCATTTTAGAAAATCTGAAGAAATTAGGTTAAAAAATTTAATTTAGCTAAGAAATTTGAATGAATGTGTAAAAAATTGTAAGAATTTACCAAAACATTCAGTTACAAACAATATTCACAAGTTAATCACTTTTAATTTCACTACTGCACTCTTTAACAAACTATGCGTTTATACGAATATGTAGCATTTTTAAGCACAATTTTAAATAGAGACCCGTTATTTTACAACAAAAAGCAATAGATAAGAAACAAATGCAACGATGGTTTACTGTTACCTAAACGAATAGTTTGGAAGAATATTTGTTGTTGTTATTGTTGTAATCTTAAAACAGTTCTAAAGTAAACGAAAAAAATGCAATGCGTTTAAACGAATATGTAGCACTGTACATACATATATAATAAATTGCCTTTTGTCCGATCCTCGAATAATCATACCAACTTACAAAAAAAAAAATTCCCAAAAATCGACTATTTTTTTACCCCCCCATAGGAGTGTTCCCCCTTAATATTACTGGATTGATTTTAGTTTCACTCATCTTAACAATAAACAGTTATTTGCAAATAAATAACATTTTCTGTTTTAATTTTTCCGCTCATTGATCTTCGACCGATCCGCGCTAAACGAAATAAGGGATCATTAACACATCATTCGCTTTGGAAATAAGTAGGAGTACTAAGCAAAAGCGACTTATTTTCTTCCGTGGAGGTGTGATATTCACTAATAGTTCAAATTTCGAGCGAGAAAGAAAGAAAAAAGTGTAAAAAAAACCAAAAACTAAAAGAAATTTATATTTGAACCACCCTTTATATTATGCGCACTTGTTTCACAGTTTCTTCTACCGTTGAAATGCTTCATAGATCGAAGCTTGAAACGTAACACTCATAAGTTCTTATCCATGTATGTTGCGTACTTTGGGTTTGCAAAACAAATTCATAACAATTCAATAAGAATACAAAATCTGTATACATAAAAGCTTCAAGGCGAAAAACATATTTTTGTCTTTGTTGAAAACAAATGTATTCCTTAGAATTATTAATTCCTTTCGAATTTGATGAAGCATAATATTTTGGAAATTTCGCGTCATGCTTATTTTTTGCCAGTGAAATGTAATGTATTATATTAACAGTAAACCAAAAAACAAAACTTGAACGCCAAGGAGTTTTAGCTTTGACATTTCTTTCCTCTAAAACCATTTAAACGTTAAAGTTGCAAACCAAAACAATTACTTTTTGAGAAGCCGATTGAGTCCAATTATTTTTAAAATTACTTGGTAGTCCAATTTGTTCAATAAAAAAAATATATTCATAAAATGTTAATATAATACTTTAAGAATACATATATCAAAAAAATTTTAGAACGTAAATTTAAGTAGTTCTTATATTATACATCGTCAACCGTGACAACTCTATTCTTTGCGTTCGAGCGCTGGGAGAGGTATAATTACGTTGCCGACTTTAGACGCGTTTTTCTCAAAATATTTTTCGAATTGACGTACACGATAACTCGAAATGTTATTGACCGATCTCCCTGAAATTTTGCACACATCTTTTTTATAATATTACTTTCTATGTGAATTTACAATTCGATAATTTTTCGGAAAAATAATTTTTTCGAATCAAAAATAGCCCAAAAATTAATTTTTTTGTTTTTGAAGCATTTTATTCCGCGATTTTTTTTTTCATTTTTCTTTAATTCAATTAGAAATGATGGCATTAATAAACAAAAAAATTTTTGGTTTTTTGTATTCAGGCA
Organism: Anastrepha fraterculus; assembly: GCA_037575425.1. Classification (NCBI taxonomy): domain Eukaryota; kingdom Metazoa; phylum Arthropoda; class Insecta; order Diptera; family Tephritidae; genus Anastrepha; species Anastrepha fraterculus. The sequence continues at coordinate 5,579 of JAYXIM010055580.1, read as the reverse complement.
CTGACGCCGATGCTACAATGTCCGCCGATTGAGAAGCCCCGCTGCGACCTTCCACAATTTTAAATGATTAAAATAAAAAAAAAATGTATTATTTTAATGTATAAATAAACTGTATGCCATTTTTGAAAAAAATATAATGACTTCTTCATTTTAAATAATTTTAATGACAGGTATTTTTACAGGTATCTGTCCCCTTAAGGTTTGTTTATTTGCCTTTTTTTTCAAAACATTATTAAAAAAATCGCACACGATATAAAAACATGCAAACCCACAACACGCAAATAATAGCGGATACAAATAAAGTTGCTTACCAAATAAATGCATTTAAGTGTTGCCAGCGCAACTCTTTTTTGGTCCTCGGAAAACGAGCTGCTTTTGTTACTTGAAGTTTTGGGTAGTCAATGAATTTTTGAAAATAAATTTTTTCTACTACAATAACTTATTTCTTTTTATTTAATTGAAGGAGAATAAAATAGCTATTTAGTTACTTTTGGTTGCAACTTTAAAGTTTAACCCCTTGGGGACGAGTGTCGGCATAAAGCCGCCCAAGCCGCTTTACCGTTGCGGACGCATGTCGGCATTTAGCCGTCCAAATCAGTTCGTAGCTGTAAGGCTGGCGACGTCTATCGTTCTGAGCCATAAGATAAGCATAGGTATAGTAAAAGAATCACGTTTTCATTCAAATACATTAGGGGCCATTAGTGAAGAAGTCTTATCTTCCTTATAATGTAAACTTACGATGTGAGACGACGGTAGAGTCAGAACGAATTTCAGTTCTTCGATTAAATCTCTCAGCGTCTCTGCCAGAGGAACCATCAGGCTTTTTATATATTTTATATTTTATCCTACGCATGATGGCGAAGCGATCTAGAGATGATACAGTGGTCAGTTATCACGAATATTACTTTGAATCTGATAAGCCGGAAGATGGCGGCATTGCTATGTCAATTTGAACGATACCGCACAATGCCGGTATATAAAACGTATACATAAATACAACCAAACTTCTTTATGTTGTTTTTTTTTTTCAATTTGTTTGTTTATAATTATTTATATTATTATATGATTTTATGAAATTTTTTTTTTTGTATTAAATAAAGCCTTAGTTTTTATAACGTTCAACTTATTTATTTTCTTTACTGCGCGCTTCATTACCGCTCGTCCTCAGCGCTGCTCGCCCGCCAAGCGGCTCCCTCTCCAAAGGGTTAAATGGTTTTAGAGATAATGCATGTCAAAGACAAAACCCTTTGGTGTACAATTTTCTTTTTTTTTTTGCTCACTGTATGTGTGTATTTAGGTATGTATTTATTACTTTTAACATATTTTACTTAAAAACTAATTTCGCTTATTTTAGAAAATGAATGTATTTCAATCGAAAAGCCAAAATTGTATGTTTTGCAGGGTTGCGCGTAAATCTGCACACATCATTGTGAAGAAAAAAATTGTATTAGGTAGTATCTAGGAATAAAATATTTGCTAAAAAAATGTTGCAATTGCATTTTCTGTATGCACAACCCTCCGCTCTACATGTAAATATGTACGATCATGTACCTACATACTTATGTATGTCTGTTATACCTTTGATAATTTATAATGACCAATGTCGTTTCATATTGTGATTCTTGTTGTTATATGCATACTTGCATATATATGTATATGTACATTTAAATTTATGTAGGTATGTATGCTAAAATTAAATTTAAATGGTTATTTTTTCAAATTTGCGTCGATATTTAAGTTGATGGTTGTAGGTGTTGCCGAAAGTGATCAGCCACGCCCACGCCAACATTCGCACTAGCACTTGCACCAACACCAATCGCACGCCCTGCACTGTTCTCCAACGGCACGACAATGTTACGCAAACTATCAATACTATTGCGAAGTTTGACGGTCTGTAACTTTGCTGGCAATTTCGGTGAGCCTCCCACTGAAAAGGCTTTAAACTCCTACAAAACGATAAGCATTTAAAAACAAGACAATTGAAATGCATTATAAATCCAATTTGTTTTTGTTTATATTTTTAATGTGTGAAAACATTTTTCAATTAAGCCAAAATTGTGTACAAAAAAAACTTTGAAAACATCGTATTGTAATCGCAATATTGTATCGGATTCGTATGTATTTATGTATGTATGGTATGTATGTACTAACTACTGAATGCATTAAACTAAAATATATTTGTATATTAAGAAAACAATGGAGCTATAAATAACATCAAAATAATTCCAATTTTAATATGTATGTATGTATATAAAACCGTGTTTGCACATAAGTACATAAATACTCATTAAATGATGCAAACAACGTATGCTGCTTCGAATGAAACGAGCATTAAGGTATTTTAGTAGAAGAAACGCAACGTAAAAGGTAAATTCGAGCTTAACTTACAAGCAGAGTTACATATAAAATTTGTGTTACTGAATAAAAGTAAAGATTGCAAATAAACTTTTTTCGTTTATAATTTCAAAAGAAATAAGTGAAATCGATTTGAATGAATGAATCGATATTTGGTGCTATCTTATTTATGTACGTTTTATATTGTCATGTGATGAAAAAAATTATAAATTTAAGCGACATCATTAAAACTATTATTATATAGGTATGTATGAAGGCCAATTAGTTCATACTGGCGCTTCAAACAAGACTTTTGGAAAATTATATTGAAAACAATAAAACCAATCAATAGCTTGCACATATATTTGATACCCTCTTCAAGATACCTGATTACTGCTAGGCGAGTTCGTTTCGCTACCAGCCGCTGATGCACTAGCAGATGCATGTTGCGTATATGATTGGAATGTTGGCAATGCGGCGTCGCGACTGCTCCGTGTTGTTACCTTCTCTTGTAAGGAATTGAGCGTTTTAGATAGCCACGGTTGCCAACTGTTGCGGTTGGAATGCATTTCAGCGTTGATGGCGTTCAATTGATGATGCAAATCTTGATTGCGGCATTCAGCTTCAACATGTGCCAACTTTGCTTGCGCCAATTCTAGCTCAAGCTCACGTATACGTTGTGTAGCTACATTTATTGGATCCAGTGGACCAAGTGGAGCATCTATGGCTTGCTTGTTGCAGCCTCGTTGCGTGGATTTAACGCTGCTGCTTCTGGTTGTCAGCGTCGGTAGTTTTACACTGTGGTCAGTATTCTCCATTTGTTGTACACAATTCTTGCACTTGGAAACGATATTCTACGGGAGAATAAATGCTATTTTACTTAAGGCGATGTGGTAAATTGATTTATTTAAAAACGACTAAGTTAACTTAGAGCTGCGTTAATTTTTTATTTTATTCTTCTTTTAATATTCAAACCGTTGTCGTTGTAGACACATAAATGTGCCCGACAAATGTTTGAAGAAATGCTGCTGAAGTGACAGTCCACAGCCGGATATAAATCTGGGTATATCTGGTAGCGTAGAACAGACTGTCGCTTTCCAGCGCTCTACTGGGGCATTGCAACAGTGTGCGCATAACAGTTGTTTACAGCAGCCCAATGGAATCGAGATATACAAAGACCTATGTATGAAAATATTAGAATGGTGAAGGGACTTGACCGAGCCCTCATCGACACAAATTATATCGCTCCCACGACTGTCGGTACTACGTAGCTAATTTACTTTAGAGGTACGGTACACTAGACAGGGCTAGTTTATTCGGGCGGCAGTCCTTGGTCGGGAAAAACCCGAGTCATTGTGGTAACGTAGAACTGGCTTCCATGGGAATGTAATACGTAACTGGAACGTCCCGGTTTTATATCCGGCCAAGAACTGTCACTTCAGCAGCATTCCCCTTTATTTATGCTGCTACAACATTTCCCTCTCGTTTGCCACTAAAAAATGCATCGAAGTCATATCAACTGAAATAGAGTCGACTCCGCAGATAAGAGAGGGTAATCTACTAATCTTAACTCAAAATACTCGCACCGATAACAAATTCTTGAAAACTAGGGCTTTTGCCAAAAAAGGGAGTGAAAATTAAGCCAAAATGTTGCCGGATTATACAAGTTTTCGCGCCTAGTTGATGGTAAATCGATCTTCACCGGACTAATAGTATTTACGTTCGGTCCCCACCGCCTCCCAGAGTCCGTAGACTTTGTCTTAAACAAAGTTAAAATGCAACTCTACATTTCGAATCTTATGCGATGCAAAAAGTTCCATCAATCGGGGCACACCCAAAATCGATGCAAAAGTAACCCTGCTTGTTAAAATTGTAATCTCCCCCCTCATTCTCCCACAGAGTGCACAAGAATATCGTCCACAAATTGCGCAGGAGAACATCCATACATCCATCCTTTGACAGCAAATGTTCCGAATTCACCCAGACAGAGGAAAAGGAACCATCCCGTCTAATAAAGCCATACCTACTGAAAATCAACCCCTACAGGAAAGATAGTACACCAAACTCCTCACAGCAACCCGCAACCACCCTCAAGAGCTCTTTCCATCCGCAAAAACCCATTCGATACGAACTCAACAGGCCCCAAGGTAAGCCTTCTTCATAAACATTGCCAAAAATGAATATTATACCAAAAACCTAGATGACTCCACGAACTCTTCGCAAGAATATCTTTAGTACATTCACAGTAACAGCAAAAAAAAAGCATCTTGAATATCTTGCTCACATCGATATAGACTTCTATATTCTCTAGAGGAATATGAAAGGCCTTATAAGGCGCTCATAAAACAATCTAAGTCACCCTTTAGCACCTTACAGGAATCCCAATGCAACAATTATTTCACTCCAACACTCCAAAAAATCTACTCCAGCTATTTATGTAATACAACATCAAACACACGATCAAAATAAGGAGCTGGTATTCCGATAAGAGGCCATATGCCTCACAATAGACTACCGATCATTCCAAAGTGGTAGCACTCGAGATCAAAATAGACATGAAATCCAGTCCTTAATGTCTATTTATATGTTATATAATACCTGCCAGCCAAACGTTTTGCATCAGAGACCTGATTAGTATTTTTTCTTCAGTAAATTCGCCAATTGTTGTTAGTGGGTGTTTCTATCGTTGGAGGAATTTATAGGGATCCAGTAGAGTCAATCTTCGCGGACGACTTATCGAAAAATCAATTATTCGAATGAATTTTTGCGTTTTGAATAATGGAGGTTAATGATCATTTCTTCACCCACTCTACTACGTTCACCCACATTGATATTTCCTTTTGTTCACCAACCCTCCTACCACTCATTTAATGGCAAATCCTCGATGACTAGAATTCTTCTATCCATGTCACTAAACCATAGCAACTAACAAAGAATAAAATCGGTGCCTAAATTTTTTTTAGAATTTACAAACTGGCCTAACTTTGCAAAACTTGTAGACATTGGATTAGAAGCTCGAACGCCCATATTATTCCCCCAAGCAAGATACAGAAAACTTTACTAAACCCATCCGAGTAGCGGCAAACCGCTTTATCCCACAAACAAGTTACTCAGAAGAACGTATCGTGGCCTGGTGCAGAAAGAAAGAAAGGCAGAAAAAATTAAAGCCCTGCAGAAATTCAAAGCTACACAAAATGTAATTATTTTTAAAAAGGCCAATAACGAATTGAAATGAAAATAGAAAA